>VDFB02116546.1:0-74491 GCA_007258455.2 Sequoia sempervirens | reverse complement strand
TAAATTTGATAGGTACAATGGAAAAACTAATCCCATTGAACATGTGAGGGATTTCTGAAATATGAGTCTAGAATTCGCTTATGAAGATACCTACTAAATGCGATTGTTTCCATGAAGTCTAGGTGGACAACCCATGGAGTGGCTTTCCAAGATCACTCCCCCCATCAAAACTTTTTAGGAGTTAATAAATTAGTTTATATCACAATACGCCTACAACATCCAACACCAGATAACCATGCTTGATCTTTGTAAAGTGAAACAAAAAGTAGGGGAATCTTTCACTACATTTTTGCAAAGATGGAGAAGATTGTTTGCACGATATTCCCGTCCTGTTCCTAAAAAATAAAAGATGGATATCTTCATCAATAGCCTAGATCAAGAATTAAGCTATAGGCTTAATCTTCATTTTCATCCTAACTTTGAAAAATTGATTGAAAACACAATCACCATTGAAGGGGCTTTGGTCAAAAGAGGAGTAATAAAACTTGATAATCCAAGTTCATCCAACCATAACAACAATGATAAAACAAGGTTTTGGAACATAAATAAAAATGTTGTCAATGGTGGTATAGTGGATGCAAACAATCTACGAACAAGACCATCTATCCTCAACCTATCAAGTGCTCCACGAAACAACCAACAAGGAAATACCAACCAACAAGGACAAAACTCCAATCAAGAAAGCATGACCAATCAAAAAAACAAGGATAATCATGGTAATTTCAATAACAATCTTGGCAATACCCAAACATGAAATCTACCAAGACCTCCATTCTTTTCAAATCGATGGAATTTTACCACTTTAGGTCAATCTCTTGAGTCTGCTCTCAAGGAGCTTCTTGATAATAATGTTATCACCTTACCACCACAAAGAGATTATGAGCCATGAGTCAAACCACCATCATGGAATGACTCGTATTATTGCAATTATCATCAATGTAAAGGTCATAGAACAAATAACTGTCAAGCCTTGCAAAATTTAGTACAAGATTTGATTGTCAATGGTACCATCAAAATTGAAGGACATCATACCAATGACAATCATCAAGCATTCAAAGATCCTTTACCAAACTATCAAAAGGGGGAAACATCATATACCAAAGCGAAAACTATAAATAATGTTGAAGACAACATAATTTGCCACATCTATGCAGATGATCAACGGGTTAATGTTATCAAAATCAAGGAAAAACAAGAATATCAATAGGTTAATGTGACTATGAGAGGACAAGAAAAAGTTGTCCTAAAATTTAGTTCATCTAAGGCAGCTATTTCTCCTCCAAGTCATTATAATCTAGTTGATCAACTGAGAAAAACATCATCTCAAATTTCCATCCTTGAACTTCTCAAAATATCTCCCGTACACAAGAATATTTTAGAACAAGCTCTTCTAAACACAACTGTCGACGCTAATCTAGATGTAGATAAATTTCAAGCCATGGTGGGACATTTGTCTTCCCCCACTTGTCTTTCATTCTCCAAAAAAGATGATGCCTCCATGACACATCTACATAATTCATCGCTTTATCTTGAAGTCATGATCCATAAACACTGAATCAGACGTGTCTTGATAGATGGAGGAGCGTATTTAAACATTTGTACCTTAAAGCTAATACATGCCTTAGGAATATCAAAAAATTCCATTGATCCATGAAGGAAAATAACTATCAAGGCATATGATGATGAAGAAAGAGCTTCTAAAGGACTAATAATGCTAACTATCAGAGTGGGACCTGTTGTGAAAAAGACCTTTTGTCAGGTTCTAGATCATGATCTTTCCTATAACATACTTTTGGGTCATCCATGGATTCATGATATGCAGGTGGTACCATCAACATACCATCAATGCCTCAAGTTTCTGTATGATGGACAAGAAATAACTATACAAGTTGACTACAATAGCACCCAAACTTGTTCAAATTCTGAGCAACTCAAGATACCTTTGTGCCGCACAATAGGGAGGCTCTTACTACCTCTTCATCCAATCTACAAGGCCAATTGTAAGAATTGACAAAGAATCTTGACACCAAGCTACATTTAAAAGACAAAGGAGTAGGTGAATATTCGCTATCCCTTTCTAGCTTACCTCCTTCTCTGAGGTCACATGGTTAGCTGACCCTATCAAATCAAAAGATCGCAACAGCCTCTACATCCCAAGCTTTTGTGCCAATCATGAAGTTTGATGGATAATTCATTAAAGCTAACACCACCGATGATGAAGCTGAAGATAGGGACATCCTAAGCTGGTTGTACAAAGATGAAGATGAATCTATCTTGCACATCAAGTTACCTACCGAACAATATGTTAAAGGGTATACTATCATGCAAAGAATGGGCTATGAATGAAATGGTCCTATAGGAAAAAGAAAAGAAGGAATCATTGAACCAATTTAACCTATTTCAATACATCCAAAAGATAAAATAGGAATTGGATATGGTAAAGATACAAAAGAGTCAACTTCACAACAAGCACAACAAAATCATGAAGGAGAATAAATTTCAGATAAACCCCATGAAGATGTCACTCTACAAAAAATTTATGGATCAGTTTTCCAATTGTAGAACAGTTTAGACACTGATTCCAATGAATATGAATGGGATGATGTCTCTAATTATACATTCTTAACAAAGAAAAGGGTGTCCATGTCATACACAAATTCGCACCCATGTTCTTACAAGGGGAGGGCTCAAGGCCTCCACTTGATTATGTTTTACAAAGCGATCATGACTCAAGTGAGGACGATTCAGATTATAACGAGATTGATAATCTATAGGAGAATACCATTATAGACCTTGTCCATCATGAAAATGACAACCATGTCATGACTTTGACAGCTCAAGACCTTACCCAACCTAATGGTCCCATACCTTTAGTCTATCTAGAACTTATTGATTGGGACAATGATGCACCTATCGATATCCTTACATTTCATGATGATGAGGATATTGTAAATTTCCTTTGTTCATCTAATCAAGAAAACAAGTGTTCCATCGAAGAATCTCATACTCAAGATTTTGATAGGGAGGGTGTCAAGTATCTTAGCTACAAAATAAATGAAATGTTATGGATCACAGAAAATTGAAAATGGTAGGTAGATCACAACAAGAAAAATAAAGAGAACTGATGGTGAAAACCCTTTGAGGTACCCCAAGGATGAGAAAACTTGACACCTTCCCAAAACATTATCAAGAAAGATATTATGCTTGATTGAGCCTGCCAATCAACCAACATGCTACAACGAGCAGCCAAAATCTGCAACTTGCAGCATCATTAACAGTGGAAGAAGTACTGAAATTCATAGAGTTCTTGAAGGAGAATCAAATCAATTTCGCTTGGTCATATGCTGATATGCCAGGGTTAGATCCTAATATGATAATGCATCATCTATCTATAAAAAAGGGGCAAAACCTGTGAAGAAAAAACTCAGAAAAATGCATCCACGTGTTGCATTATTGGTTAAAGAAGAGTTAAAGAAGCTTTTAGATGTTGGATTCATTCGGTCTATTGACTATGCAGAATGGATCTCCAATATTGTACCTGTTTCAAAGCCCCATGGAAGGATTAGAATTTGTACAGATTTCAGAGATTTGAACAAAGCATGTCCCAAAGATGACTTCCATTTACCAAACATAGATATGATTGTTGATTTAACTGTTGGCCATGCAATGTATTCATTAATGGATGGAGTTTTAGGATATAACCAGATAAAGATTGCACTAGAGGATCAAGATAAAACAAGGTTCACGTGCCCTTGGGGTACCTACTGTTGGAATGTCATGCCATTTGGGCTTAAAAATGCAGGAGCGACTTATCAAAGAGCAATGACAACCATTTTCCATGACATGATGCACACCTTCATGGAAGACTATGTGGATGACTTATTGGCCAAATCCAACACAAGAGAAGGACATCTAGAAATCTTGTCAAAGATATTTATCAGAATGGAGAAGTTCAATGTTCTACTCAATCCAAAGAAATGTGTCTTCGACATTAAATCTAGAAGACTCCTCAGATACATTGTTTCAGAAAAGGGCATAGAGGTTAATCCAGGAAAAGTACAAGCTATAATGGACATGTCGCCATCATAAAATATCAGTCAGCTCCGATCACTACAAGGACGACTACAATCCATCAGGAGGTTTATAGCTCAACTGGCAAACAAAAGTTTACTATTTACACATCTATTGCATAAAAATGTCCCATTCAAATGGGAGGAAAAGTGTGAAGCAACATTTAATCAGATCAAGCAATATCTCATGAATACACCAGTTCTAATTCCACCAGTTCTAGGAAAGCTGCTCATACTTTAAATTTCAGCAATAGAAGTATCTTTGGGAGCGTTACTATTACAGGAGGATTCTACAAGCAAAGAAAGGGCCATATACTATATCAGTAGAACTTTAACAAGTCATGAACTAAACTACACTTTCATTGAAAAAGCTTGCCTAGTAGTAGTGTTTGCTTCCCAAAAGTTGCGCCACTATATGTTGGCTCATACAGTTAAGTTAATAATTAAAATTGATCCACTAAAATACCTCTTAAGCAAAGCTACCTTAACAGGAAGACTTGCAAAATGGGTAATGATCTTAAGTGAGTTTGACATTCACTATGTAGATCGAAGAGCTATAAAAGGAAAAGTCATAGTAGATCAGTTGGCTGAAGCACCTTTACAAGAAGAAAACCCAATGCACATTGAATTTTCTGATGCAAATGTCTTCACAGCAACAATTAAGAAATCATGGACATTGTACTTTGATGGATCTTACACGCAACATGGTTCGAGGGTAGGGATTCTTTTTTTTACACCTGAAGGACATACCATCCCAAAATCATATTGGTTGATGTTTCCCTGCACAAATAACATAGCTAAATATGAAGCATTGCTCACAGGAATGAAGATAGCATTGGACTGGCAGATTACAGAGTTGCAAGTCTATGATGATTCGCAACTTCGGTTAAATCAAATCAATGATACCATTTCCACTAAAGATGATAAGTTGCCACTTTACAAGAACATGGTGATGATTTTTAAAAGGTATTTCAGTGGAAACTGGTGCCACAAATTCCAAGGATTGATAATAAAGTTGTAGATGGCTAATTGCTCTTTGTTGCTGTAATTATCGTAAAATAAAATCAAAGTGAATTTCGGTGAACAATTGTTTTCCTCGCCTATGATAACCCCGGAGACCCAAGTCATATGCCATTTAACCGATTCGATTCACCTTATATGGAAAGCATTTATACCTACCTAAAAAATAACATCTTACCTCTGGACTTATCCCGAAACCAAAAAATGAATTTCATAGGCCAATCATCCCGCTATACTTTGATCACCGATATCCTTTACCGACATGGTCTTGATGGTACACTCCTTCGATGTCTTGAATGTGACGAATCTGAACAAGCCTTATAAGAGGTTCATGGTGGTATTTGTGGAACTCATTCAAGTGGTTTAACCTTAGCCAAGAAACTTGTTAGAATGGGATATTATTGGCCTACCATGGAGAGAGAATCTTTTAATTTTGTCAAGAAGTGTTCTAAATGTCAGATCCATGGGAATCTTATTCATGCATCTACACAAGAACTACAGCCTTTCACTCCAACATGGCCTTTTTCTCAGTGGGGACTAGATCTTGTTGGAAAAATTCATCCTTCATCATCAAATGGGCATAAATTCATCATCACGGCTACAGAATATTTTACAAAATGGATCGAAGTTGTTCCTTTGATGACCGTGACCGGTAAACAAATCTCTTCATTTATCCTAAATTACATCATCTACCGATATGGAATTCCTAATTCTATCATCACTGATAATGGGAGGCCTTTCAAGAATCGGGATGTTGATGAACTATGTGAAAGATTTCACATCCAACATAGGTTCTCTACACCTTACTATCCACAAGGAAATGGTCAAGAAAAAGCTTCAAACAAAACAATCTTGAAGATCTTGAAGAAGACGGTAAATGATGTCGGTCGTGATTGGCATGTCCAGTTAAATCCAGCTTTATGGGCATATAGAACCAATATTCACACACCAACAGGAGCTACCCCATATGCTTTGGTATATGGAGTAGAAGCGATCTTACCATTAGAGGTTGAAATACCTTCGCTTAGGGTCTCATTGAAAGGATTGATAAATGATGAAGACTACCGAGTATCTCGTCTGCAAGAGCTAGAATTGTTAGATGAAAGACGTCAACATGCAGCTAATCATTTGAAGGGTTATCAATAGATTATGTCTTGTAGTTCCAATCACAGAGTTAAACCACAAACATTTCAAGTGGGTGACTTAGTCTTGAGAGAAAATCCATGTAATCAGCAAGACAGAGAAAAGAATCAAAAATTTGAACCAAATTGGCTTGGTCCATTTCTCATCATTGGGCAAGATATAGTTCTAGAGCACGCTTATCTACGTCAAGGGACCCCAAGAAGAACTCGATCAACAACATTCATTTGAAGAAGTTCTATGTTTGAATCATCAAAATAAAAAAAGTCTTAAAAAATACATAAAAAATAGAAAATCATCTAAAAAAAATACATAAAAATTAGAAAGTCTGAAAAAATACATGTAATTAGAAAGTCTAAAAATACATAAAAATTAGAAGTAGAAAAAATAAAAAAATTCTCATATGATCTTAAAATGTCATGCAATAAAAACAAGGGAAAACTGGCAAAAGGCACTACTTATGATCAAAATGGGCTCCTTTATCTATTAGTTATTTCTTCCATTCGCTTTACGACATCATCTTCCATTTCTATCATTTGTACATATCTATCATATCCATATCATGCAACGGGAATCCTTGTCTTTCATCATGGCTTGATGAAATTTGTACATATCCATAATATTCAAGTTGTGTTTACACTGGGGGTAGAAACACAAACTAAACAAGAGAGGGGAAACGAGCTTTTAGAACATCACAAACGGACAAATGACGGTTTGACAAAGCACAACATACATTGACACATCAAATCAACCACAACACCAAAACAATCACTCAATGCCAATGAAATCAAACAACAATGATCAACACGTTGATAACCAAGTTGGATGATCTTAATCTGAATAATGTTTGGAATACTTTAGGCAAAATTTGAATTGTTGGTTGATTTTCTATCATATCTCTGGAGCAATTTGATGATGTACTGAACTAGAAAAGCAAGGAAGGAGTATGATTTTTCTTTGTCTTTGTTTGTGAGTGAATCATTAGTACTATGCAAATTGGTTGCGAGACATGCTCTACTAAGTATCATTGATGACATTTTAGAATTTGCATGGGAAATGGGTTAACTCTTGTCTGTTTATGCAAGCAATACTCAGGTCATCTTGGTTCAATTATACCTAGATGCTTGTATTAACTTGCTATATCAAAAATCATGAAAGCAATACTCAGGTCATCACTGGTGCTAACATACCCTTTGATGCTTGTATTAACTTTCAACATTTCAATGCTCTATGATGACACAAAAAGGACAGATAAGCTCTCATAATGGCAATATTGTACAGATATCCTGCATGGTTAGTATAGATTACATTCATTTTAGAGTTTGCATTTGGCATTTATAGATTTTCCCATAAGTTGGCAAAATATCAAAATTTCATATCTTTCGAATAAACGACATAGCATATTTGACATTCATAAAAACATCATCACATACATTTTTCATACATATTTGCATCAGAAAATAATAAAGTGTACATCACAATCTTCACATCACTTTCGTTGCATTTTCATTTTCACAACATATCATTTTTTTTGTTTCCATACATCATATGTCACATCATAATCATATCATAAGCATCATGCATGGATAAAATAGATACCCATCACATAATAAAGGTACACATACTCAACGCAAAAAAAAATCATCGCTGCATATCATATATCTCAAAAATGAATGTCAAATGTACAAAAGATGTCAACTATGCATGGCATAACATCATCAAAAATGGGATCATATCAGTTTGTATACAATGTCTCAACAGAGTATCAATAAGACATATAAGACATCATGCAAAAAACACTATGAGGTGCTATCCTCTGATGCTACTAGTCTGGGACCTACCCCACCTATACCTGGTGGACCTGCTCCACCTGCTCTTGATGACCCTCCTAGAGGTAATGGCTGAGATACACCCCTGCTGGTAGCCTGCAAGTGACTATGTGTAGATCGAGACTGTGTATAACTCATTCTCTGCTCGGGTGGCAAGTGCTGCATCATGATACCTAGTCCTATAGAACTCTGCCTCCCAGGTGGCCCTGGTCACCTCTGTCATCATGTCACCAATTGAGGTACCTGCTGCTGCTCTCTACAGACTGTCAACTAGGGCCATGGCCTACTCACCCTACCATCTGGATGTATCTCTCTCAGCTATCACTATCGTCAACTGTCCCTGTAGCTATGTAACCAAGGCTCGTGCCTGTGCTAACTGACCCTATAAACTCTACACTCTAGTCTGCAAGGTAGCTATCTGACTCAACACCATTGGATCTACTGAAGATGATGGAGTTGAATGTCTCATCCATGGTCCAGCTCTACCACCTCCTCCACCACCTCTGCCACCACCTCTGTCACCACCTCTGTCACCACCTCTACCGCTACCTCTGCCACCTCTGCCACCTCCTCCACCACTATCACCTCCACTCTCCTCATCACTACTATCTCCATCCCCATCTGACTCATCATCATCATCCTCCTCAGTGTCATCACCCTCTGAAGCTGCCTATCGATGTTGCTTATGTCCCCCTATATGTGGTCTCTACTCTGCAACTAGAGTGGTAGGCTCATCAGGATCAAATAATCGTGGCATAGGATGTTCCAACACATACTGACCATACTCTGGAGTCATCCCCCCATCAAGAATATCAACTCTATAGTCCCACATCTATACTCCCAAACTGGTGAACTCTGCCACTGCTGCATCAGATGCAATTCGTGGACCCCATACTGTAACCTCCTGTTGTCGACGCGTATAAATAGAAGAACCCTGGGGAATACCTTGAGGCTGACCATATTGTCGCCACACTCGACCAAGAAGAAACCTCTCAATAATCCCAGGAGTACGACTAATAAGATATCTAGCAGTAAAGACATAGGGAATCTCCCTAGCATCCTCTGGCCATGCCTCGCAATCTACATAGGGCTACCAGCATACTGTATCGAGATCATCCAGAAGATGCTGCCAATGATCCAATTCACCCAGCCTCGGCTGAGCAATGACATCGGTATATATGAATCTATACGGTCGACCGACAGGCCATTGTCCACGAGTCAATGGTCACATAATGGCAAAATGATCCCATGCCCATATCTGTAAAAGCGAACAACCAATAGCTAAACTTCGGCCTCAACCGTACACAACACGGTGTAGCTCATCATATAAATGTGCAAGCATGCATGATCCCCAAGCATATCATGTGCCCTGCATCACCATACTCTCAAGGACATGACCCCACCTGACTACCAAACCCTTCGACCTATGGTCGGGGCACAAGACACCTCCAATGAAGCCTGCAAGTACGAAGGGTAAGGGCGCATACGAATTTGTCATATCTGCCCATGAGATATAATATCTTGCAATATGATCTTCTTTGAATATCTGCCTTAAAGCATCAGTACCTCCCGCCTCCCAGCCGTCAAATCTCACTATCTCACCCATCACTAGAATCTTTAGGATGCGATACACATCCTCAGGAGTCACGATAATCTCTCTTGTCTGCAAATGAAAGTTGTTCGTGTCATTGTGCCACCTCTCTACAAGTGTTGTCAATAAGGCTCTGTTGAGACGCACCTCAGGCATGTCAAGTAATGAGGTTAGTCTGCATGCCTCGATCACATTTCTATCTACCTGTACAAGCTGTGGAATCAATCTCCATGTCTTCGGGAATTTCTCTCGTAACTACAAGACGCTCAATCTCTCTTGTTGAATAGGAAGAATCATCAAGTCAAAGCAACACCAATATCAAATCATCATGACAAATCAATCAAATCTGAATATCAAATTTATCAAAATCCTATTTGTTTTTAACAACTTTAGAAGCAAACTTATCAACCAAAACTATTTTGTTTTTCATTTTCATGAAAACAAATTTATCAAAATCCTGTTTGTTTTTAACAACCTTAGAAGCAAACCTATCAACAACTATTTTTTTTTAACAACTTTAAAAGCAAATTTATCAGCTATCATTTATTTTCCAACAACCTTCGGAACAAATTAATCACACAAAACATCATCAAATCAGGACAACAAAATATGCAAACAATCAAAACAAGGTCATGCATTGTCGAATTGGTAATGGGCGTTGTCAAAATCATCATGGGCGTTGAGAAATAAAGGGCGCTACAAAAACTTTAAAGGGTACTACAAAATGAAGGGCGCTATGGAAAACATAATGGGCGCTAAAAGAATGCATGAAGATATAAAAAGGTTGGAAAACATGCCTTAAACAGAAAATTTTCAAATAACAAAAGTTGAACGGGTACATACTGCGGGTCCATAGTGTGCTGGGCACTAATGTTGTCGGATGTGCTCAAAACGGTGCTAGTGGGTAGGAAGTACCATCTTTCTTACTCCAGAGCTCAAAAATATCAATTTTTACTAGGTTAAAATGGGAAAATGACATGGAAAATGACATTTTTAACCTATTTAAAGGCAAAATTGGGGCATTTTATCACATTCTATCATTACAGGGGCAATTTAGGTCATCAATTTTTCATCTCACATCTTTTCACATCAATTTCTTCACATTATCAATTTTAAATGATGAATCGACATCTTAAAAATTATAAAAATTGAAAAATTTTGAACAAATCTAAAAATTCAAAAAATTCACAAAAGTCAAAATCTTATCGATTCATCATCTGAGGGGGCATATACCTATCAACATTCGACAATCAACATCTGGAGAAAATTTCAAAATTCTTTAAAGCAATGCGTAAAACACATCACTTCAAAGAGGGGCAAAATGTATACACCTAAAAATGGTCACATCACAATAGCCTGGTAATTAATTAATTTTGTTAATATTTAATTAAATCTTTGAATTCAATCTACATATAAATAAATCTAAATAATTTATTTATATTGTTCATTCTTTCATTTTGATTAAATAAATAAGTTTATTTAATCACTTTTCTTATCCATTTCCTAAATTAATTAAATAAACATTAAGATTTATTTATATTAATTATCATATAATCTTGGCTTGGATATTTTGTTCAAATAAAGATTAAATATTCTTCTCTTCTAAAAATCCTCTAAATTCCATTCACAATTAAATATTCTAAATATTTAATTAATTCTTCCAAATTCTATTCGCAATTAAATATTCTAAATATTTAATTAAAACTTCTAATGTCCATTCACATCAAATATTTCAAAAATATTTTAAATCCTCGAACTCACATAAAATTAAATAAATTTGTTTATTTAATTTGGATTATCTACAACAACCGTGAAATAACTTCAAAATAGAAAATCAAACAAATTTCTCTATTTCTGAGCAAAGTTGTTCCCGTGGGTTGAAGACAAACCTCCATTCTTCTCTCTAACCTCCCGACATCTTCCATATTCCTCTCAACCTCTCCATCTTTCACCATTCAAAATTACCAAACAATCTCATAGCCATTGATCTTTGCCAACCAGGCTCTTGCCTGTAAAAATCTATAAAAAGGACTGTCAGGTCTTTGAAAAAAAAGAAAATTTTGCATACAGGAAAACTATAGTCAATCAGCCTTCTAGCATCCATAGCCTCTAGAATCATAGCATAGCATAACTTAGCATATTAGCAATCCATATCATGGCCTATCATCCTCATATCATAGCTTCAAAAGCATTCATAATCCACAGCCCCTACGCATAATCTACAGCCCTTGTGCATATCCGTATATCAACATTTCACTCCACCAGCATATAGGATCTATAGAGAAGTACTCCCCTTTGCATACTTGTTATGCAAGTTGCCATTCTGAGAAGCTTTGCTTATACAATCTGAGAACAGTAGCTTCAAGCAAATCACTGGAGATAGAGGACAATGGAACGATTCTGAAGAAGCTCTGTTTGGTTTCTTTGATTTCATTTTATTTAGCTTTCTTTAGTTTAATGTTGCATTGGTGTGTTTTTGTTATCTTATTTTGATACTAATATTTCCCACACATAGTTATCAAAATTTATTGTAGATTGAGAACTAGAATTGATCTCTTTAATTGTGACTTCTTGAACTATCTTACAACCCATTCTTATTTTTGGGTTGTAGTTAACTTTTGATTTTTGTGTCTCTAATTATGATATTGGTAAAATATCCATTGAGACCAATATTTTAGCTTCCTCATCTTGTACCTTTAGGTCTTCCTCATATGATTCTAATCCATTTGACTTGTATTCTAATGATTTGACTTCTAGTTCAAGAGGAATTTCCTTAAATTTTCCATCAAAATAGGAGAGCAAGTCATCTTAGTGGAAATTGATCAACTAATTTTTTTAGTGTAGCTATGATCTCCTCATTTCCTTTAATATGTTGTGTTGGGAATTTTTTCTTAAGGATTCGTTAGGCTCAACTAATGATTTTCTAACCCATGTCATAATAATTTGTCTAGGATAGTCTATTTATATTTTTAGTGTAATGGATTTTTAATTTATAATGCCTAAAAAGATTGGTTTAACCTCAATTTCTATCAACTACTTCTAGTTCCCTATATTATATTCTAGTATAATTCCATTTGACGAGGGATTGGACAAATATCTTCTTATGCATACCCTAGTATAAACCTAGAATCTCCCTACATAATTAATTCATATAAGGTTTCAAAATTTTAAAGTGAGCTTCCAATCTACTCCAAGATTATGTGGTACACTATTCTTCAAGAAGGTAGTAAATTCTAACACCTTCATTGTTAGCATTTAAGGATCAAGAGTTATATTGGCTAAAACTTGATTTAAAACTAAGGACATTCAACTAGGTGATAGTATATTGCATAGCTTTTTAACTTGAGCACATGAAAGTGGCATATATATTTTAAATTTTGAATTGATGTAAAATAATTAAAGGTAGAATTTTTAATATTTTTTATGTTTTATTTAAATTTTAAATAAAAAAATACTAGGTTATTTTTCAAAACTTGACGCTTTTCATTAATTATTTAAAAGGTTCAAAAAATGATATCATCTCAAGAAATTTTCTCTCCTTTAGGGCATCATATGATTTAATTTAATTTAAAAATAGTATTTATTTATATAAAAGGTGAGAGATCATTGATAATAAATGTATTAATTAAAGTGAAACTAGGAATATATGGTGTAGTGGTTTGATGGCCAAGTTTGAGAGATAGAGAGTGAATTAAGGAAGAAATTGAAGCATTGGTAGTTATTTGAGGAGACATTAATTTCAAAGTGGATATGGAGGAAAGAGAAGTAGTAGGGGGTCAAGGATAAGGATGCCAAAATAGGAACTCGAGTGTTCTAAAAACCTCTAAGATCCTAGTTGATAAAGACTCCCCAAGATAGCCACTATGAGAGTGTAGGGCATGCATGAAAAATGCTATAAAACTTCTAGTCAAACTAGTCCACATATACTGAAAACAAAATAATTCCTATGTCAATTATTTATAATTTTATGAGGGAATAAATCCCCTAGTTTGAGGCTCACCAATTATACCAGCATAGGAAATGACAACTTGACTATAGATAGTCAATGGTAGTAGAAAATCCTGAATGTACCCATAAGAAATTGTATTTGGGAAGTCTATATTCTACACCAAGTCCATGTAGTTAGAGAGGAAATTACAAATGATACCAAATTAGAAATGATGGTTCCACCTTGAAGATTATCACCTAAAATAGCTTTGATGGCCCTTTCCAACGTGGGGCTAGTCCATAGAGAAAATGTGTCCTAGTAAGGTGGAATCAATTGGACCTAGAATAAGTAGTTATAGTTTTTGCGAAAGCATGTAAATCAGTTTTTTTATTTCCATCTCACCCCTTCTAATAGGATGTAGACAAGAGAGATGAAGGATGACAATTGAAATAGTAAGAGACCATAAATAGGAATGCGCCAATGATCAACCATAGGATGTGAGTAAAGGGACAACTATCCTTCACATTTACTATTGATTCAAAGGTAGGTTGTGGTTGTACTATAGAGTTAATAAAATTTTAAATAGAAATTTAGATGAAAAGTGGATTTAAAAACCAGTTTGCCATCATTGTTTACCATGTGGAGTTGTAGGCCAAGTAAATGAATCATTTGGCTAAGAAGATTTAAATGGTGCATATAATTTAGCAATTAATTATAATTAAATAATACTGACATTTACATTTTCTAATAGTCATTTTTCTGTTATATTTATTACTGAAATTATTGTTCATAACCAGTTTCAATACACTTTATATCCAATACTGTCAAACTCAAATTTGTATATATTATTAAATACTATCATATTTCTAACATATTTGTGTACTCTTTATATCAAATACTACCAAATACTACAATGTTCTTAGAGGCATTCTGTCAAACAGTTCACGTGCCTTTGTCTAACTCACACATTTTGCATACGTCTACCAGGGCAGTTGCAGCTACAACATCTGACAAAACTCCTCTGCCGTTTATCCTATCATGGATGTCCATACCCTGTTCCAAAGCTCCCACTTCCACATAGGCTGGGAAGATTCTGGCAAAGGTTGCGGAGTCTGGTTTTACCCCAGCCAATCACATTTGGCCGGAACTTTCTAAATCCGTTTCAACAAACGCTATTTGTGCACATCCTGCAATCATAGCATTCCATGAGACCAGATTTCTTTGAGGCATCCGGTCAAACAGTTCATGTGCCTTGTCTATGCTTGCACATTTTGCATACATGTCTACCAGAACAGTTCACGTGTCTGACAATAATTGCCCTTCCGTTCTGCTTTGATGGATGTCCATACCCTGTTCCAAAGCTCCCATTTTGGCACAAGCGAGGAATACGCTGCAAAGTAAAACTGATCGTGATACCCGTTTTGTCACCATCATGAGGATACCTGTGTCTTCTGTCCGCTGCAGTAACCATTTGCATAAGTTAAGGAAGGCTGTGAAAATAATACCTCAGTGGCGAGGTATTCCTCGACAGCGGCGAGGTAGACAGGCGTACCCTTTGCCATCGTTTTTGTTTCATGCGATCAAATGCACGACGCACGGAAACAGTGTTCGAATTCAAACCTTAACGGCAATTATTTTTCCACGGAAACATATGGGTTACGTGGAAGAAATGGGCCCACAGCAACCTAAACAGTGAAAGCTTAGTGTGTGCTGTTTAAGCCCAGCCCTATGAATGAGCCGTCTCCACATGAATGTTTGGTCACTCGTCTCTTCCGAGACATCCGATAAAATGAATGTTTGGTCACTCGCTCAATGTCGTACATTGACGTTGACGTCGCCTCAAATAAAGAGCGCTAGATAGAAGCTCGTTGTAAATATGAGATTCCCGCCGACAATTCTGAAGAAAACTCAAAGAACCTACCATTCTTAATTCCATGACTTCCAAAATCAATCAATTTCCATTCATCCGCAAAACCTATCTTAACACGAAACAATTACTCCCATTCCTCCACCGCTTGTAACTTGTAGATTGGAGAATGGATGAGACGTCGCTGCAAACCCCACTTGTTGAGCACGCCGATGAATATTCCTCCTTCCCTTGGAGATTTTGGCTGGAATCGAAGAAGTTATGGAGAATTGCAGGCCCCGCTCTAATGTATCGACTTGCAACGTATGGTGTGATTGTCATCACTCAAGCGTTTGTAGGCCAAATTGGTGATTTAGAGCTTGCTGCCATTTCCCTCTTCGCCAATGTCATTTGGGGCTTCAGTTATGGTCTATTGGTAAGTCCTCTTCAGCACTAGTACTCCACTATTCTACAATGTTTTGATACAGTGTATCGAATCCCAATGTTTCTTTAGGGATGAGATCCTCCCTGTTCAGGATTCCCTAATAACCTATCATCAGCAAAAGATCAGAACATCGAGATCCAATCAAATTATATACCTCTTTAATAAATAAATAAATCATTTTATCATAAGATTAGATAATGTGGTAAGGGGAATGGTAAGCAGTCACTACAGATCAGTTTGCAACAAAAATATTTTCCATTTTAAAAACTGAAAAAACTAAACCGGTTGGTAGTTCTAGGCAGAGCACCAGCTTATCACAAAAGAACATTAGGACTATACTGGTAGCTTTGCTTAATTTCAATTTGAATACTCAGTAGCTGTTTTATCTAACCATCTGATTGTGTAGTTGGGACTGGGAAGTGCCCTCCAAACTCTTTGTGGACAAGCTTTCGGAGCTCGACAATATAGCATGCTAGGAGTATACCTGCAACGCTCATGGATTGTTGTTACCAGTTTTGCAGTGATATGTCTGCCTGTATATATATTTGCCTCTCCTATTCTCAAGTTGTTGGGGCAGGCAGATGATATAGCTGAATTAACAGGTAAAGTGGCCATCTGGTGCATCCCCATGCATTTCTCAATGGTTCCTTGGTGGACAACTACTTGGTATCTCCAAGCCCAATTGAAGAACATGGTCATTGCCTACACTGCATCCGTGGCTCTAATACTCCATGTTTTGATGTGTTGGGTATTTACTGTGAAGCTGGGTTGGGGTCTTGGAGGTGTAGTTGTATCAATGAACTTAGCATGGTGTTGCTCTGGAGTTGCCCTGATTTTCTATATTATCTGTGGTGGCTGTCCCCTTACGTGGAAAGGATTTTCTTTGGATGCATTCTCTCAACTTTGGCCCCACCTAAAATTGTCAGTGGGTTCAGGAATCATGTTATGGTAACTGGACTCTTAACACTGCAAACTTCTACATTTTTTATTATGGTGAGATGGTTCTGGGCCTTCTACTTCCCAATGTTACCCAATTTTAACTAATGCCCTGTTTTGCTTGAACAGCGTTGAGATATGGTATCTGAGATTGATATTACTACTCACAGGCAAACTCTCAAACCTCGAAGTAGCAGTTGGGTCACTTTCTATTTGGTATGAACTTAGCAAATGGTTTCAATGGTTTAGGACAATGTTGCATGGTCTATTACCCCACTATACTAACAGGACCAACTGCTTGGTTGATCCAGAAGAACATTATAATTTGAAACACTGCTAACAAAATATACTTTAACATGATTTCTGTTTTCAGCATGACTATTAATGCATGGGAGTTTCAGATACCCATAGCCTTTTTTAATGGCACCAGGTAAGTGCAAATATATCTAAGCAATCTTAGTGCGCACCTCATTTGCTGCCGTCTCTGAAAATATAAATTAGTCTCTCAACTAACTATTGATTTTCCAATCTTATGAAAATATAATTCAGCGTGAGGGTGTCAAATGAGCTTGGAGCTGGAAACGGCAAAGCAGCCAAATTTTCCGCAGTTGTCTCAGCAACAACTTCTCTTGTGATAGGGATTGTAATTTTCGTCCTTTTTATTATATTCAGGAATAGTTTTGCTTCTTTATTCACACAAAGTGCTGCCATCCAGCAAACCGTTTCCAAACTGGCACTCTTATTAGCATTCACAATTCTTCTCAACAGTGTGCAGCAAGTTCTCTCAGGTACACAAGCTTTAATAACGAGTTAGTATATTTTTGAAAGTAAGAGTGTTTGATTCAGCCAGTAAATCCTGTGTGTTGTTTTCAGGTGTGGCGATTGGAACGGGAAAACAATATATAATAGCCTATGTGAACGTCATATCGTATTTTGTAATTGGAGTGCCACTTGGAGTTCTTCTCGGTTATGCGTTTCATTTGGACGTAATGGTGAGTTACAGAACTTTGAAATTTATATTATTGCCCACACACGAAAGTGACTAAAAAGAAACACTTTGAAGGGAAAAAAAAAGGCCGTTCTGTCTGTTGGATTTAAGGCTATTTATGAAATATGGCAGGGTATTTGGATAGGAATGATGTGTGGGATTGCAGTTCAGACGGCTGCAATTATGTTTATTGTATTCCGAAGTGATTGGAATCGAGAGGTAGTCTCTTTAACCGCGTAATAATTAGTGTGGAATACAAATTATTTATGTTGCTCAGTCAACTCAGGTTTCCTGCGGTATGAACAGGCGACAGTGGCAACCAGCCGTGTTAAAACGTGGTCATCTTCAGACCGTGAAAAGGAAGAACAGACAGAAGACTCTGAAAGAGCCGTGTCCACATAAATGTTTTGGGTCACTCACTGGATGTGGGCCAGGTTCGCCAAAAATTGTGAGGCTCTATATTTATTGCTCTACTTTTAGGGGATATGGCATTTGTGTTTATAATATTCAGTCTTATCATATATTTATACTATATTTCGTAAATAAATAGTTCATATGTAAATAAAAAAATAATTAAACGTTGGTCAAGATGGACCCATACTTGAACAAATGAACCTATGAATGTTACATAAAAAAACAAAAATGCATTCATGAAGAAGTGAAATAGATAACTTTGCTTCAAATAAAATATCATAACTATCCACTAAAGTGTAGTTATAAAATAAAATGCTCATTTAATAAAATAAGACACTCATTTGAACAAGTATTGTTATCATAGTGAAAAATATTGTTCTTATGTGTAAAACTATTAGAGTAGCAATGAACACGCATTAGAATATTTCATATTAATAGTTTGTCCTATTACAAATATAAAAGATGAGCACAATAAATACCTTGTATTGATCCATGAAATGTGAAAGATTCTCAAAAAAATTAGTGTTCAAGTATGGTCCATTTTTGTTCGATATAAGTTGTATTTTAAATAATTATGTGTTGTTTTTATAACAACAAATGGTTTTTTCTGTTCAACTATTGGTCTATTTGTGCTAAATATAAAAGCTAGAGATAACAAAGATTTATGGTTACTAATAGGTATTTGGTCCATTTAGATTGCATATAAGTTGTATTTTCAATAAGAATGTGACATTCTACAAGAAAAAAAAATGATATTTTTTGTTCAACTACAAGGGGTACCATAATTAAGTTTTGGTCGAATCTTTACAAAGTCAAAATTTGGACACTTATTAGTAGTTGTGTTGATGTGGCAAATTGCATGATGAGTCACACCTCCAAACCTTAAACCTTACTTATAGATAGATAAGAGGTCAATCCACATTTCAAAAAAAAAATGAAGGTCCTACAATATTTCATGCGATCGCTACATGCTCACAAAGTTAACACATCATCATTTTCATTTTTATTTAGAATTAATGGCCTTCATTGTCATTTATCGAGGGAGAGGAGCTTTATTAGGGGAGGTGACCTTTTATAATTGAACATGTTTCAATAGTAATCATTGATTTAATGTTTAATATCTTTTTGTATAGTACTAATAAGTTTATTCTAGAGTTGTTGGTATTGATAATGAGTACTCATTTGATTGAATGATATGTATTCCTTAGATTTGAAAAACAAGAAATCATGTAATGTTCCATTGATTCACCAGCAAAACATGAATTAATGCACAACCACCAATCCACCTTTTGTTGAGGCCTTTATAGAAACTTCAACATAAAGCATGTTAATGCGACATCATATTTGATAATGTGGATCTAAAACCTTAGTTATAAGCAAGGGCATTACCAAATTAGCAATTGCAAGAAAATTGGTAGTGATATGAAATTACCATGTCTGATTTTGAGAGTCACAAAGTTAGGATGTTCAACTACTAGGCCCTCATTTTGCTTATTCAATGAAAATAAAATAATTTGAAGATAAATAAAGTGAATACTTAATTAATGACAAGAGGTATTCTATAATGTCAACAAGAGATGGAGTGCAATGGTGTGAGTGTGTTAAAATTACTCTTACCTTCTATCTTAAATTTGAAAACCATTTACTCATCAAAATATTATTATTTAATAATAAATGTATAATATTTCTAAATTAAGTAGCACATAAATTTTATGTCTATGTAGTAAATAAATTAACATTTAAATAAATTAGTAGCTCTGAATTTATATATCTTGGCATTCTTTAGATAGATTTTTTTAATATATATATACTAGTAATTTATTTTTGGGCTTAAGCAGTCTTTGTCGAACATCCAACATCATCTATTTCTTTTAGGGATTCATGAGATTGATATTATTCCATGAAATGAAATTCATGGAAGATGGGATTCAATAGTCATGTCACATCAAGCTCATCAAGAGATTCATAACAATTATTCAAAAATTCTTTTGTAATTTATGTTAAAGTTGGGGAATGCAAGTGTTATCAATTTGAACTACACCCTTTGTTGAATTATGAACTCAACTACTTGGTGAAAACATGGAAATGGCTTCAAGGTGTGGGACCTTGCAGAATGAAGCCAAACCTACAAATAAAGGGTTGGTTCCCATTCTAAATTAAGTGCAAAGTATTGATCCAACTCAATACTGAATACCTACAACTAAAACTTGATCCTACTCTTGAATCTTCCAAAAGAAAAGAGAGGACGAAAAAAGGAAATAAAGGTGATGCACCAAAGTTAAAAAAATATGATTTCTCCCTACTCATTTGAAGACCATTCATTGAAAGGCTGTGACTTAAAGACAT
The DNA here is from genome assembly GCA_007258455.2 of Sequoia sempervirens. Taxonomy (NCBI): domain Eukaryota; kingdom Viridiplantae; phylum Streptophyta; class Pinopsida; order Cupressales; family Cupressaceae; genus Sequoia; species Sequoia sempervirens. Next base: position 53,938 of record VDFB02116546.1, on the reverse strand, counting down.
GATAGTATATGAGGATCACAGGGTTAGGGAGTGAAAGGAGAAGATCGATGATCCGAATTTAAAATAAATGATCTCAAATGAGTAAGTCCGTGTGAACAAGGTTTTAACTGGAAACTGACACAGAGCAGAGAGTTAATTGGTCCAACTTCACCTAGTGACCAGTTGAATGAAGATTTGATCTTATAGGCGGTGAAACAGATTGCAGATGTGATTGAGATCAAAATAAAATTGAAGGATCAAAAGAGAGAATTAAATGCTCAATCATATTTTAGGATTTGACAGGGAGAACAAAGAAAAATTATTTGAAATTGAATTTAATGTTGTATGGGTCGATGCAGGGTATGGTGGAATTTGATAAAACTTATTAGATATCTTAATGATGGTGTGTGGCTTGATGAACTGGCAACTTGTCGGTGAAGCTAATGAGTAAGGGAAACCCTAACACGATGCTAAGGTTGATCTTGATGATGAAGTGGATCTCAAGGTAGTAATTGCACATTGGTGAAAAAAAAAGATAATCAGGCATTGTCAGTGAATTGGATTGTGTTGTAGAAGGAGAGGGATATTTCTGTAAGTGCACTATGTGTTGAGAAGAGAGAAGTACAACTGAGAAGGTTATAGAGCAGCAAGTGTAAAATAGAGAAGAGAGTGCAATGCAGAGAAAGGGAGCATAATAGAAGCATGTGTTGTTGAGAGTGTAGCTACAACAATACAGTATAGGTTGCAATAACTGCAACATTGTATTGCATGTTTTGATGCATCTCAGGTTTATGTGGAACCACTTATATGTGCATTTGAACTTGTGATTTTGTAAGAGGTTGTAGCCTCCATCTACACTAAGTTGTAGCTCAGATCAGGGTGTTGTAGCATCCTTGAAGTTTTTTCTCCTAAAATAGGGAGTTGAAGCTTCCTTAGGATTGTAGCCCTTAAAACTTGTAACTAAACTTTGATGCTTGTGAAGCTGGATTAGGATAGTAGATCCTAGTAGCATTTCTCACCATGGTTTTTCCCATCTTGGATTTTCCATGTATATTTGGTGTTATGTGTTGATCTCTCTTATGCTTGTGGTTATCATAGCTATTAGTATTTCAATCTGCACATTTGAGTTTAAGATTGAATCTGCAAAAGTATTTTTAAGAACTATAAGTTTTAATATCTATTGATTCATCACCCTCTTAGTAGATCATTGTGTTCTAACAATTGGTATTAGAGCCCTAGGTTCCCTAGGAGAAGCTTAATTAGCTCGGGTAGATATTGGATAAGCAAACACAATGGCATGTCAAGAAGGTTCAAGCAAGCCACCTAGATTTGATGGAACAAAAAATTCTAAGTGTAGCTCTCTGATGAAAGGATACTTAGGTTCTCTTGTTCTTGATGTTTAGATGTCAATTAAGACCAAATATGTTCCTCCTATTGCTCCTCCTACTGTTGCTACAACGAAGAATGACTGTGAGAATAATGAGAAAGCTTGGTTTGCTATTATGAACAACTTGTTTGATTTTGTGCATAGCAAGGTTATGCACTATGAAACTACTTAGGATGTATGGGAAAAACTGAATAAGATTTATGAAAGAGATTCCAAGGTGAAGCTAGGAAGCCTACAAATACTAAGAGCTAGATTTGAAAGTTTGCAGATGACTGAAGAAGAAAAAATTATAGATTATCTTTTGAGAGTTGATGATATAGTGAATGTTATTAAGGGATATCATGGTGTAGATCTAAAAGAAGATGTTGTACTGAAAGTTCTTAGGTCTATGACAACTAAATATGATGCCAAAATTTCTACTATTGAAGAAGGAAGAGAAATTGATAAACTCACTCTAGATGAGTTACATGGTATATTTATTGCTTATGAGATGAGAATGCCAAGTGCTGGGTCTTCTAGAAGGGAATTTTCATTTAAGATTGATGAGAAAGAAAAAGATGAAGCTAATAAGAAAGAAAAAGTTGTTGTTATTGCATCTGATCATGAAGAAACTGACAAGGAATAAGAAAAATTCATAAGAAGGCTAGGGAGAGGATCCAACAAGTATAAAGGTAAGCTCCCTTTCAAGTGTTTTAACTATGGCAGAATTGGTCACATTGCCTCAAAGTTCCCATATGGTAAAAGAAGACAGTTCCAAGCAAGAAGTTTATAGTAGAAAGAAGAAAGAGTTTTACCCTAAAAGAAATAACTTTGGAAAGAAGAAGAGTCTATACATCAATGAAGAATGTGAAGCATCTGATGCTAGTGATAGTTCAGAAGAGGATCAGGATCACACTCTTGTAATGAGAGAAGATAGAAGAGGTCTTTTATTTATGGCTAAAGAAACTAAGGATTGGGAAGATGCACAAATTGAAGATTCACTGAAAGAAGAAGAGGAGGCAGTTGTTGATCTTTAAGGAAAATTAATCAGTGCTCTTAAAGACCTTGATTAGTTAAGAGATAAATATGATGATCTTAAGAAGGAAAACAAGAATATGAAAAAGAATTCTCAAAAGGAGGCTAACACTAGAGTAACTCAAGACTTGAGGAATCTAATAAGGTGATAGTTGGTATAAAAGTTCATGTAGAACTCAAAAGAGTTGAAGCTATTATGAAATTTAAATTACAATAAGAGATTGATAGATGCTCGAAACTTGAGACAAAAATAGTTTCCTTAAGAAAATAATTGGAGAAAGCTAATGAGCAGATCAATAAAGGTTTGAAGTTAAAAGGTGGTGCTAATATTATAGATGAAATGCTAAGTAACCAAAAGCCAGCTAATAAAGAGAAATCAGGCTTAGGACTTGAAAAAGGAAAAAGTTCATTTATTGATGCTTCTGCAAAGCTCTATGAAAGATTCAGAGCAGAAGAAAGAACCATTATAGCTAAACTTTCATACGTGTAACCATTATACAAGAAAGATATTTTAATGGGTATTGCTATACATGTAACAATTTTGGTCATAGGGCTAGAGAGTGTAAAGTCATTCCAAAGAGAAATACAAATTTCATAAGTAAAAATCCATTCGCTCCTTTAATTGATATGAATGTAGTGTGTTTCAATTGCAATAATTTCGGTCATATAGCTAGACATTGTAGAGAAAAATTTGCAAGACCAAATGATCATTTTGAGAAGAAGAAAAAAACACCTCCAAAAGATGAAAAGAAAACTGAGGTCCTTGAGAAAAATGAAGAAAATATCAAAAATAAACCTAAGAAGGTACAAAAGGAGAAATTTAGCAGAATTCTGCTTAGTCTATGATTGCTCAAACAACATTGCATGAAAAGGAACAAGATCTATGGATAATTGATAGTGGCTGCTCCAAGCACATAATTGGATATAAAAAGAAATTCATTAAACTTGAAATGAGAAAAAGAGGTTCAGTAAGCCTAGGTGATAATATTGATGTTAAAATTTGTGGTAAAGGAATTCTGAGCATAGATGGGAAGAACAAAACTAAAGATGCGCTTTATGCTGAAGGTCTAAAACATAATCTTCTTAGTGTTAGCCAAATGTGTGATAATGGATATTGTTGATCATCAAAGCTTGTGCCTCTCCAATAGTCTTATGGGAAATTCAGTGAGTGGGGACTAATTTTTGCCTCACTGAAGACCTCCAGGATTTTTATAGAAATTTGACTCTTCTTTGGGCTTTGGACAAAAGGGTAGAAGGAAATGTAAACATAAAACATAAAAATGGTGATGCACCAACGCTTTTACAACATTTCAAACCCAATCATTCCTATGAGTTATATAATTAGACACAAAATGCCACAACTAGGCTTCATTGTTGGAAAGAAAACGAACAACAAAGACTAACAACAAGCACAACTTGTAGGCTTTCAAATATTTTTGTAGGTAATGTTCATTAAGGTCTGATCAAACATAAATATTTCTAAGGGTGATAGAAAAAAATTCAAAAATTGCATAAACTCTCTCTCCTGATACAACATAATATAACAAAACATTAACCCTTCAGAAAAAAAAAGAGAAGTCCACTGACATAATCCAATTTTCACAAGTTATTCCTCTACCATATAAGCATACAACATGGAAATCAACCACTTAAACTATTCAAATTCAGCTTGACACAATGTTTCATTCAAAATGAAAGCATAAAGAAAGAAAGCTTGATAAAAACCATACATGCACAATCTCAAAGATTTCTTCTCAATAATTTGTGCTTTAAATATCAAATAAACTTTAAAATAGAGGTCAGATGCCAATCTAACAATAGTTTGAGCTTTAAAAGATATAACATGCTAGAGAAAAGTAGTTCTACAACTTTTACTCCTGAAAATAGTTCTATATCCTAAGAAAACTAAATAAAATTTTCTTCAGCAAAGGAAACTGAAACTTGGAATCCAACCCTTTCCTCTATTGCTACCTCTCTTTTATAGCTGTAGAAAGAGGAAACCACTACCACAACACAAAAGTAATTGCTACTAGATGTTGGCATTTGATAGCACATGATATGATCATAGATCTTTAGTTAGGTCACAACAATCTTTGCTCATCAATTCTCAACTACTACATTTATGCTCTTTAGATATTTAACAAAGATAGTTTCCTGTAAACGGTTGAATCCTTGAAAACAACCTAGAAAAAGGTCAATTTGACCAATCACATCATCTAGCAGCACCAACTCATAGATTCCATCCCAAAAACCAAGAAAAGAAAAAGGCCAGCAAGCTCTGACAAACTCCCAAAAGATATCACTTCATAAGAAGCACAATCTGCCCGCAACGAAGAGATGATGTGTCAAATAGATAGAAACTTTTGAGCTCATGAATATAGCTCCTTGGGAAAATATCCAATAAGTTCACATGTGCCCTGACTCTCTCCCAAAAGGAAAGGAGAAAATGAAAGCTACAAAACCACCACGTGGCGTATTGTGCACCTTTTTGATAACTTTACTTGAGGACAGGCACATCTGAAATTGAAATCATACTAGATGAAAATCAAAATGATCACGGAAAAAATGCTTTATAGTTCTAGCGACTCATAGGGGGTATTTTCTTGTAGAGGCAAGAACCTAGGCCTCTAGTAATTCTGGGAGTTTGAGGATAGTGGAATGTTACGCTTCCCAATTTGCATCAATCGGTTAGACGAGAGTACAAATCTTCCTATATGCTTGCTCTAGTTCAAAAACTTCTTTGAAAGAAATAAATCCCCACCTAGAAGAAACCACTCCAAGGTGATAGTAGAGTCAAGAAAGAGGAAAAATCTTGTGCTCAATATCATCAACTGTGGGCCTTGCACTTGAACCCCGGAGCTCTGTAGAAGTTTGGACCTTACGTTGGATCACATATGTTACTTGCTCAATTGTCAGCACATCTCCATCTAACAAAAGAAGAGGGGGAAGCCCGAAGTCAACTAGGATGTTGAAATCCTTCTTGATTTCATTGACCTGCTTGTTCAGCACTATCTGACACTCCTTTCATTTTGCTAGGGTGATCCCACAATAGTGGTTTACAATTTTTGGCCAAACTAGATAGTGATTTCTTTTTTAACTCAATCTTCACTTTCGGGCACCTATAGCGGCTAAACCATGAGGAATTTGAAGATGATGCAAACTAGAGTTTTGTGTAATTTTGTCTGTAAATTCTAAATATATTTTTTCCAAAAATTTTGGAATCAGATTGCACTTCTTTTTCCATCTCCCTAGAAAACTAGTTTTTTCATAAAACAACATTTTCAAAAAGTGACGTTCACTGTATAATGCATAAATTTTTTCTATGAAGGATAAAATTATAATTCTTTTGAATTTAGATTTGTAACTCTGATATCTAGTGCTTCCACTTGGTTAGATAGTTTTTTATTGAATATTTTTTCTTTAATCAAGTTTCGAAGTTAAACCAATCACAATTTAGACATAGCATGACCGTATAATGCGTAACATTTTTTGTACATATCAAAATTATTATTATTTTTTTTGTTGGATCAAGGACTCCAATATTTGGTGCACTCATATTTTTCAAAAAAAAAATTGATAATCTTCTATTTTTCCACGTGTAGAACCGAGAGCTTGATTTTTGGTGAAAAACCTACAAATTCACAAGAAATAAAAAATAAATATAATAATAAAATTAAATTTAATTAAAATTATAATTTTTTGGAAGCTTATAATAAGGAATACATACTTACAAAAAATAAATTTTAAATGAACTCATTTGATCCCCCAAAAGGTAAATCAAAAGTGGTTTTTTATCAGCATTTTGATAGGTGTAAAGGAGACTCTGTTATAGGTATGGTTTAAAACTAGTGGGGTTCTATCCAATGGGGCTTGGTCTAAGGTGGTTTGATACAATACTATTCAATTGGAATCCTTTAAATGAAACTTTTCAAGGCTTAAATCATTATATTTTCTAAAAATATGTGATTTCAGCAAAAATTAGGATCTCCCGGAAAGTGTAAACCACTATTGTGGCAACACCCACTACCTTATGCCAATTGATGATCTCATTTTCTTTGATGGAGGAAAACATTTGGTTGGGAATCCTTGCAATTTTTAGGGACTTATCAGTGGCTACGCACAACTTGGAAATTAAGCTTTGTGATTCTGCTAGTCGGGGTGAGCATGTTTGCATAAAGTGATCAGCCATTGGGCCAACCTTAACATTCAATTCCCGAACATCTCTTAAGAATTGTAAAGCGGGCCAAAGAATGGAAACAACAACTGTGATCCACTCCCAATGTTTGGATATCAGCTTGTTCGTTATCAAGAGGGTTTTAGTTCCTCATGCAATAGCTAGCTCCTGGTTAAACTAAGATTCTCTTGCTCTTGTGCTTTCCTCCATTTGACTTCTTTCTCTTAGGAAATTTTTCAATTCTGAGCTCAACCTTTTGATCTCCTATTTTGACTCTTCTTCTTTCGCATGGGCCTTCTGAAGATTGTCAAAAGTTTAAGATCAGATACCATCTGGCTCTCTTTTCATACTTTCCTAAGTGTGTTGGTGCTCTACGTTCATTTGGCACTCAGTAGCCAACTCACTTTTCAATATCTCAATTTTAGAATGAAGCTAAACCTGTTCACTCTGAGCTTCTGCAAGCAACTTAGATGTTTCCCCTTACTGACCTTGAATTTTCCTCACACAAGCCATCTCAACATCTCTAGCTTGGATCTTGTTCTACAACTTGTTCACTGTTTCCTTCACATTTATCAATTCTGCTTCACGCTTCTTCAATTTTCTGCCCAACCTCTCGTAGTCCGCATATAGCACCTTCTGGGTGGCCTTAGCTAGGACCACTTTGTCACGTGGGCAAGTTTTGTTCAAATCTAGGCCCATGGCTCTAATTTCATAGTCCTCCATCTACATTTGTCCTTTGAGCTTGGACACGAGCAACTGCATGGTAGTGATTAATAGAGACTTCCACTCTTCATTGAAGCAAGCTTCAATCTTCTTGGTGGTGGGAAAGTTGGCATTTTTTAACAATAGTTTTTGCTTCCTGGCCTATCGCCCCTACTTGGTCATATTGAAATGGTCTTGGAGACTCTAAGGGACATCAATGCTCTATGTTGGAATGGAAGCACTAGGAGGGAGTCCAAAAAAGGGTGAAAAAGGGGGAAATTTTAGATGTATCAGCATGCGGGGATGCAAAAGGGAGCGTTATCATGGAAAAAGGCAGGATACCAAATTGAGATTGGGTAGGGGAAAGACCAGTCAAGGTGAAAAGAGAACTGGGATGAAGGAGAGGTTCCTTTCTAGAAGCGGATGGGTTAGGAGTGATGGGTAACATGGACATTTTGGCTGTTTCAATGTGGGCCCTTGACAAGGTGATTAAAGAATCAATAGTAGCTGAAGCAGATGATGCTTGTTCGGCAGGCGGGGTAGCTTTAGAAGATTCGTTAAAAGTGGTAGGGGGTATTCACAATTATTTTCTCACAGTATGAGGATGGAGGATTCCTTTCCATGGGAGGAGACAGAGGAGTAACCAAAGATGCAAAAGCGTGAAGAAGAGAGGGAGTAAAACTTATCTGAGCCATAGTGGTTGGAACATTTTGTAGGGCAGACTTCGCTTCTTCTTCTACTTGGGCCGGTGCGTCAAGTGCACTTAAATCTTGGATCCCTCTTCTTTTTGCATGACCAAAACCCTCTTGGGGACCGTTGGGTCCTTTTTCCTTTATTTCTAGCATTGGGGTAGGATGTGGCTTGCAATTCCCTTCACCTCAAGTCTCTCTAACTGTTGGATTCCTGAGGTCAAGAAGCTTGATGCAAAACTTGCTCCTCGTCAATTTCATGGCTAGTCTCTGGATTACTATTGTCAGAGTCAGCCTCTCAATCATAAATGTCCTTGAAATCCTCATCATGTGGTTGAAAGTTAGCGAATGGGGCATCTAGACATCTCATCTCTTGTTGGAATCTCCAGAAGTCTACCTTTTTCCATTTCAACCATCCCTTGCACTTCAACTGCATACATTAAGGGATTTTCCCATTAGGACATTCCTCTAATACTCTGCCAATGGCTCATATAAACTTAGCCATTTTGGTCGCTTGAGTGGAATGTGAGCCAAGTCAATGTATACCTCTGACCTTTCTTGAGTTAGATTCCTCCTCTCAAAATATTCCTGACTCTCATGCTTGAAACTAAAGTTCTTTATCGAGTTATAGTCCCACTTATCACAAATGAGAGATCATAAGCCTAAGGCTTCCAATAGATTGGTGAGCTCACCCTCAACCTTCTGCTTGCTCATTGTTAAATGATTGTTAGCAATTCAGAGGGGAAGTGGATATATCTTTGCTTTGTTTCATCTGGTTCTATAGACATTGCCGACAATGGTTACCTGATGACATGCCTCCAATGCAAAAACTCTATCTGTTATAGATATGTGGAGTCAGAAAGGCTCCCTAGAAAAACCATGAAATTTGATAAATGTGAAATCCTCACCCAGGAAATAATCCATTAGGGTCAGCAGATCTTCTATCCATTGTATGACCTCAAGAGAGAAATGACCAATAGGGTGTGGCAACAGATCTTGAAGCATTGGCCTTAGAAAATGATCTACAAACTAGTAATAATCCCCTATTTTTGAAAGCACATGGGTCCACATAGAAATTGGCTAGAGATAGCCCCTTACATCCATCTTAGACACTAGTATATTTCTCTCCAGCCACTCAAAATTCTGATGCAAAATTAAATGAGCCAAGAAAGAAGAATACCTAAATTTCAACTCAGTACTATAATTCTTTAGTTGTTCTAACATGTTTCTGGCTATCACCTCAACAAAATCATAGTACCTCTAGTTCCTTTCCCTTTTTAGCACAAAATCTAGACCCAACTAAAAAGGATTGACCTCCTAATCATTGTCAATGCCAAAAACCTAGGCCAACATCGAGAACACAAACTGTGTGTCCTTGAATTTCATGCGTGAAAGAGGAAAGATGATATGAACTCTCTCTGGTCATTCCTTTGCTTCATCCTCACAAATATTTATTTCCCTAACCATTTCTTCCCCAAAGATGTCCATATTTTCTTCATCAAAATTTTTAGCACCCTAGGTTGTAGGGATACACAACATATCTCGTATGGCTCCTACATAAATAGTAACTCTGACCCTGCTGCCCTCAATGGATTTTATTATTTTATTGAATCTTTTAATGCATGCATTGACCAGCTCTAGGCATGGATGTACAACAAGAAGTATGAACTATGGCATAGCATAATTCTAGAACTAAAATGCAAAACCTTATGATAGTCCATGCTCCACCATTCTTTGAAATGCACCCTCCCTAAAAATTTTAGGGTTAGATAATAACTTGGGGTCAAAAACATTATCAGTGATATCCTACACTGCCTCTCTTTGGATGCATCTATGAGGTAGCACCTTTTTACAAAATTTGAAAGGTCACTCCTCAAGTGTTGGGGCATTGGTGAATGAGTTCTGCCCAACAATATCGGTGTAACTTTTTCTTGAAATTATAGCGTTTCTACCAGAGGTTGATGGTTTCACCATGGCTGTATCAGGGAGTTGTATAGAATTTTCTTAACGAAAAATGACCACTTGCCTTTTGCTTCTCTAGAAAAACCTACTTTTGAGGGCAATTAATTTCCCTACTTGTACATGCAATTAAGGCTATGTCATTACTGTTGGTCCATTAAATGCTACCACCGAGGTGATACATGTGTATTTGAGATTTGTATACCTTGGGAATGCCAAGAACGCCGCGAGAATGGAATTAGTACATTGTCCCTGCCACCTCTTTTACAAATAAACTCATTGCATTGAAGCACATGCTTTTTGCTATGTGAAACATGTTGAAGTGATGCAAGGTACCTTTGAAAAGACATGACCATTAATTTTTCAGAGCTTAGCATGTTAATCCATGTCTTTTCTCATTAGTAAGCTAGCTAGTGCTGAAGATGGCAAAGGACACATGTCAACAATCAACATACAAGAGAATTTACTCCCAACACCCAAATTTATTTCTCATGACATTCTGTCAGATCCTCCATATGATTTATCTACCTTTCTCCATTTTGCTTTGATATTTTCCCGTTGTCATCGGGCTAAAATTATACCTTCCGTTAGTTGAGTTCACTAGCTCATCTTTTCTATATATAGCTATGCCATCTTATGCAATATTCATTTGAAAATATAGCCTCTTAAGTTTAGCAAGCTTTTTGCTCTCCTATTCTGCCACAATTTGCTACTCTCTCAAAATTTATGCTAGCTTAAGCACTCTTATTTAGCTCCTCCCACAAAGGCCATAATACTGCTTTTTGGGAGAGGTCACTAGTGACTGAATTAAGTGCCTGGTGAATAAGTGTGATTGCCTTTCCTTGGTTGCATTCAGGTGGGTAGTTGGCTAGGACTTCATTAATGATGAGAATGAGCTCTAGAGAAACTACAATGTCCTTTCTCGCTTCATGGCCAAACCCATGATAATTGAATTGTACCACTAGTTTTTCGACGTTGCATTGATGAAAGGGTGTGGTGAGATAGTGCAAGTGGCTATCCTTAAAATTGGTATCTTGAGCACCATGGATCTCCATAGGAATATGGACTTTGGGATAGATGTACCCGAGTGTACCTTCCTTTTTGACTTTTGCACTATGGACCTTGAGACGCACCGCTACTCTTCTCAACCAACGACCACCTATCTGTTGCAGGAGTATAGCGTGGAGCATGTTCCAAGGCTCTCCTAGAGTAAGCACTTCAAGTTTCTAGTGTAGATCTGTGGAAAATAGGCCTTTGGTCTATGTCATGTGGAGCCCACGTGTGGTATGTGTTTAGCCCCTTTTTGTGCCCTAACAGACAATAAGAAGAAGAAGAAGAACCTAATAAGAAGCCCTTTCGGCTTCCTAGACAATGACTAGAGGCTTTTTTTACTATTTTTTACACGTTGCCTACTTTTTGCATCTTTTGCCTTTGTAACTTTTTGGGATTGGCCAAGAGAGCCTCATGTTTAAATCCAAGCCTCAGGATTTTTATTACATTGTAATTTTTTGACGAATATAATATAATACAAAATTTTCTCTTCTTCTATGATATTCTTGAATGGCTTATTCTCATAATTTAAAACATATTTACAAAAGTTTTTGCATATGGTACATAACTGCTAATTTTTTTAAAGAACTCCATATTTTAATGGAATAAATTTAGATAAATACCACTCACTAGTATATCTAAAGTGTTGTCTTCCATATCTCGGTGAAGCCACAATAGTGGTTTACAATTCAAGTGAGGAAGAAAAACTCACAAAAAATTATCCCAAAGGAAAAAAAGTGATTTTGGGGGTTCGTACGAACCTACTTATTCGAGCAAACCCATTAGGGGCTCGCTCGAACCAGGGTTCGATCGAACACCTTGAAATTTTGGCTGCCAAAAAACAAAACAAATGCATAGCAAAGGGGGTTTGAGCAAACCCCCTTAAAGGGGTTCGCTCGAACCCCTTGCCCGTCATCCTCCCCGAGACACAAAAAAAGTCTATTTTTTTACACTTCGGAGCTCGGGTTGAGGATGAAAATGGAGAATCTTTAGAAACCCTTCTGGAATCAAATAGTCCTTGGAACGATCTATCCAAAAATATAATTTTAATATGTTTTGGTTTTATTATGTATTTGTTTTTTTAATTTTATTAAACATAGGTTCTTCACCAAAAATGAAGGTCTCTATTCTGCACATGTGGAAAAATAGTAGATTATCAATTTTTTTTTGAAAAATATGAGTGCACCAGATATTGAAGTCCTTGATCCAACAAAAAAAACAAAATTAAATTTTGATATATATAAAAAATGTTACGCGCTATACGATATCACTATGTTTGAATTGTAATTGGTTTGACTTTGAAACTTGATTAAAGAAAAATATTCAATAAAAACTATCTAACCAAGTGGAAGCACTAGATATCGGAGTTAAAATCTAAATTTGAAAGAATTAGAATTTTATCCTTCATGGAAAAAAATTATGATACGGTGTACGTCATTTTTAAAATGTTATATTTTGAAAAAAATAGTGGGAGATGGAAAAAAAAGTAACTGATTCCAAAAAAATTGAAAAAAATATTTTTAGAATCTACAGAAAAAATATGATGAGACTCTATTTTGCATCATCTTCAAATTCATCACGGTTTAGCTACTATAGGTGCCCGAATCTGAAGATTTAGTTAAAAATAATAATTTCAGTGTCGAGTTTGGCCAAAAATTGTAAACCACTATTGTGGGATCAACCATCTTCAAGTTCATATGCATTATTTTCCTTGCACGCATTGATTTAGAAGAGTCCCTTCCATAACACTTAAAATTTTGTGTGTTGCCCTAGTTTTGTAATACATTCATCGTACTTTAGAACTAGGCTCCCCTCTTTGAATTATGGGTTAGAGGTCTTTTTGTCGAGCCATCGCTTTACTATCTGTTGACGATTGATCATGGCTTCATAAGCTTTTTCTCTATCTTCCTCCAGTTTGAGGAATTCTACCAGCCGTACCTCCATTCTATCACTTTCTTCAATTTCTAGGGCTTTCAGTAGTTGTAAGGCATGAATTTCTATGGAAATGGATAACACTACCTCTTTTTCGTACACCAGTTCATAAGGGGAGGGCTTTGTAATTTGCTTGGGAGTAATCTAGTCCACCCATAGAGCAGCTCATAGATGATTGTGCCAATCCCTTTGTCATTCCGACCTAATGCACTTGATTAACTTAATTAGGTTTTTGTTGGTTGACTCTGCTAACCCATTTTCTTGTGCATAGTAATTCAATGAATTTTAGAGGAAAATTCCATCTCTGATAGCAAAATATGACATCCTTGATCTAAAAAAAGCTTGGGCATTGTCAGATATGATGGTCTTGGATGGGCCAAATCTGGCTACTAGCTCTTCTAGGAAATTAACAGTTTCCCCCTCTGTGGTATTTTTTAGGGCTACAGCCTCTATCCACCTTTTGAAGCAGTTAGTCACCATGAGGATCCACTTGTGTCTAGCACTGGAAATAGGATTTATCATTTCAATAAAATCCAAACCCCACTAAGCAAAGGGTTCCTCGATTATAATTGGGCTCAAGGGAAAAGCAACATTCTTTCTTTTTCCAACAAAAAATGGCACTGGGTATAGTTTTGCACCAAATGATGTGCTTTAGAAAACATAGAGGGCTAATAATATCCTACTTGCATTATCTTTAATGCGGTAGTCTTGGTAGAAAAATGTCTACCCTCAAGACTATGATGGAATTCATTGAGAAATCTTTCCGCCTCGAACTTGTCTAAGCATCAAAGCAATACACCATCATAATTTCTCTTGAATAATACACCATCAATTAACACATACCTACTACCTTGAAATCGATAGTATCAACTTTTATGGAATGGAAGGCTAGTCAGGTAGTACCCCTTTTTCATAATCTATGTCTGATCAACCAACCAAGATTTGTTGGACTCAAATTGGTTCAAGTAGACCTGATAGATCTCTTTTTCGGCTACAGGACTTGATTCCCATGCAATACATTCAAACAGACCTCTTCCCCGAACTAGCTTAGTTGGTCTAATGTCCACATCATACTCTAGGATCTTGGTGATCCAATTTTCCCTCTTTTATGTTATCTCACCTTCTGTGATATATTCCCACACACTAGGATGCACAACGAGAATAGTGATCTTGTTAGCCGACACCAAGTGTCAGAACTTCTTTAAGCTTTTAACAATGGAAAAAACTTTCTTTTCTACAAAATTATGTGGCTTAATAACCTTTAAGGGCCCTTTAGTGGAATGCTATAGGATTCTCTCCATTATCCTCCTCACACTTTTGAGTGAGCACCAAAGCTATGCTATGTTGGCCACTATACACATAGAGTAGAAAGTCTTTGGACAAATCCAGGTTAACCAATACCGAGGATGCAAAGATGGCTATCTTTAGCTACTTTTCCTTTGGGGGTCCATATGAAAATTAGGTTTTTCCTAAGAATTAGCATAATTAGTCTCACAATGCCTATGAAATCTAATATGAATCTATTGATGAAATTGATCTTCCCCAAAAAATATTGTAGTCCCTTTTGGTTCACTAGTAGGCATAATTCCATTATAGATCTAACCCTTTAGGGGTCTATTGATATTCCCTCCTTAGATACTACAAAGCCAAGTAACTTTCCTTAGGGTGCTCCAAAAACACATTTCTTGGGATTCAAAGAAATCTTGAATTGTTGGAATTTCTAGAAAACCTTCTCTAGATGATCGAAGTGATCATCTTTTGACTTTGAAAAGACATTTAGGTCATCCAAAGATATTAAGATAATCAAGTTGATGAATCCCTTGAAATTTATATACATTGCTCATTGAAAAGTCACACCAGCATTTGAAAGTCCGAACAAAATTTTTGAGTACACAAACGTTCCCCACTTAGTGGTAAATTTTGTCTTATGTTGGTTGGCTTCCTTTACATATTTTTGTTTATAGCCTAAGAAACCATCCAACAATGAAAACATCTCTAATCTGGCCATAGTTTGCAGGATCTACTCCATCAATGTCAAGGGGTGATGGTCTTTTATCGAGGCTTTATTCAAATCTTAAAACCAACACAAAGCCTAATATCTCCATTCTTTTTTCGGACGGGTACCAGATTTGACACCCAAGTGGAATGTTTGATCAGATATATGATTCTTGACTCTACCAATTTGGTGAACTCCTGTGCCATCAATGCCTTGACTTTTGGATTGATTGGCCTTTTCTTTTGTTAAACGGGTTTAGATCCTTCCTCCAAGTCAATGGTATGTTGAACTATTCCTGGGTCATACCCTCTAAGATCATCATAGGTATAGGAAATAACTCCACCATATTTGAAACATAGATCCTTTAGTCTTTTCTTGTCCTTGTGGGGAAATCCCCTTCCAAATTTTAACTTTCTATCACTTCTGACATCAAGCTCTTTGTAGTCCCTAGCATCCATAGTGAACCTTTTCTTGTCATTTCTCACATCTTCACAATCAAAGAGATTCTCAAGGGAAATTAATCCTCGAGGTAGTTTGTTCCCTTTCAACTGGATGACCTACTCTTCAAAAAAAATTTCTCCTAGTGGTGAATAGTCAAAAGTCATTCCTCCTTTCTATATGAAAGCAACAATCTGAATGTCATCATCAAAAAATTGCTAGTTTTCATTGTTGTCAAGAATTGAGGGTCAGATGATGACTTGCACTGCATTCTGCTTGGTTGAATTGGAAATTGGTACAAATTGTGAACCAATAGAAGCCATCCAATTAGTGACACTATTTTGAGATCGGGGAATAAATTGTATGTTGAAGGCTTCAAATCTCTCAATTAAATCCCAAATCCGATGTCTATATGACTTAATCTTTGTGTTTTTTGTAGTCGCTTGCCCATAGACCTGGCTCACCACTAGCTCTAAATCTTTAACATCTTGTACTCTCTTTACACCCATTCGTTCTGCAAAAATTAGACCATGGACCAAGGCCTCATATTCAGTGTCATAGTTTGAGCATGAGAACCAAAAATGGTAACCTTTGAGGATCTCTGATCATGTTGGAGATACTAGTCAGACACCCACTCCAGAGCTAGCTTTACACTTGGTGCCATCAAAATATAGGGTCCATAGATGATTATCACCCAAATCATTATATTCCTCCATTAATTTTGGAAAGACCTAATCATCGTTGAAAATCACATAGGTACCTAGCCCTGTTGCATGAAAGTTGTCGAATGGATCAGAGTCAATGAATTGGTTGAGTTGTTGGGAGATTTTTGGATGTTTTGGATGTGTTGTTGATATGTGGTTGCCATTGATGTCAACACTATTAGCATTTGGTGTATCTATTGTTGTATATCTCGAGGATATTGAGAAAATTATAAAAGAAAGTGTGTTAGGTTCCTAGTGGAACTGTGCAGGTCATGAAGGTGCTTTGTTTTGTATGTAAAAGATTAGATTATGTGGATCAAAGGGTTTATTATTGAGTATGTTTAGATCATCTACCAGAAGTTTTAGATGTTCGCATGAAGTTCTGTGTGAATTATTGTGTGACAGTGTTTTGCTGGTTTCTGTCAGTATTCCTGAATGAAGATTGTGTGTTTCTGGTTATCTAAGTTGTTGCATATGTTTCTCTGTTCTTTCTTGGTGTTCTCAGATGTATCTAGTTCATTCTCTATTTTTTTGGTACATCCACATTGATCCGTGTGCTTGTGGTTGAAGATCCTTTTGCGCATTTTCATTTTTTCTTGTTCTTGGCTGACATGTTGGTGGTAGCATGTTGTGGATCTTTGAGGTGAGATTAATTAAAGTTGTTTTGTGCTAGAAATATTAATTTGGGTCCCCACTATGTTGTGGTCAACCTTGGTGGGTGTGCATAAAAAATCTTATTGAAAATATGGGCCGACATTGCAAATATATTTTATTTTTCTTGGCCGATGAAGTTTTGGTGAAATCTCCTATAGCGGATATATAAGAGCGATTGTGTGACTGGTAGGAAGTATGCTTCATGTTCTCCTATGTGCGTATGTGTGAATATCATTACTGAGCAGTGTGTGAAGAATATTGTGCGAAGTGTGGAGAAGTGTTGAGCTTAATTGGAACTATAATCAGGCTTGAGCATAAGCTATTTTCTTAGTTCAAATCTTGGATGGTTTTAATCCAAACCCTATTGTTTGACAGTGAGTCCTCTTTTGTAATTAAGCAGTGAGCTGTAGGAAGTGTGCTTGAATGCATGTGCATTCTCCTTATTATATTTCATTATACTTTTAGCAGAGTATAATCTTGTGGACTAACATCCACCATGGTTTTTTCCTTTAATAGGGTTTCCACAAAAAAAATATTGCTGTTCTTTGTCTCTTTGACATGTTAATTGCTTATGGTTAATTGTTCATTCATCAAATCTGAGATTAAGATAAGTTAAGTTAGAAAAGGTTTAAATTTTTGTGACAACTGATTCACCCCCCCTCTCAGTTGTATGTCCTTGTTCTGCTAACAATTGGTATCAGAGCTAGTTCCTCTAAAGAATTCTGATAGCTTGAGGTGATCCGAGATGGAAACATTCAAGAAGGACAGTCCTAGATTTGATGGAACCAACTACTCATTGTGGAAAGTCAGGATGAAATTTCATCTACAGTGCATTGGTGATGTTGTCTGGAAGATTACAAGAGATGAATATACTATTCCTCAGAATGGTCCCTCCTCTGCTGATGAGATCAAAGATGTTGAAAGCAATACCAGAGCTATGGAAGCATTGGTGAGCACTCTAACAGATTCAGAGATGGCTAATGCGATAGGTTTGTAGACAGCTCATGAGATCTGGATGAAGCTGGAAAATTTTTATGAAGGAGATACAAAGGTGAAGATGGCTAAGCTACAGAGCTTAAAAGGAAAGTATGAGAATATGAAGTTGGGTGAAGATGAAAATATCACTTCTTTTATGCAGAGTAAATGAAATAGTGCTAGGTATTAAATGTGTCAGTGGTTAAGTAAGTGAGGATGAAATTGTGGCTAAGATACTCAGATCCTTGCCTCCTTAAAAAATGAAGGTTCATGCTATTGAAGAATTTATGTCTATAAATAATATGACAAGAGATACATTGATCGGAAAGCTTGTTGCTTTTGAAATAAGTGAATTTGGTGAATCTACAACATAAAATGAGTCTGCATTCAAAGCTACTGTATCTAGAAGTTGTAGGAAAAGATATAGTCTATGAGAGAGCTCCAAAAAGGTATCTAAATATGATGAAGAATTGAAATAACTCAAATACAAAGAAAGAGAAGTACAAGATCTGGAAGCACTAATTGCAAAACAAGAAGGAAGAGGAAAAGGTAAGTATGAAGATGTATTTCCTATTAAATGTTTTTCATGCAGTAAGATAGGCCATTTTGCATCAAGATGTCCTGAAAGAGTTCCTAGGTCTAAGCCTAGAAAACCTAGATTCCAAAAGAAATGCTACTTTTCTAAAGAAGCAGTAACTGATGATGAGTCTGATAAAGATGATGGAAATCAAGATGATTGGGATTTCATTGCTACCATTGAAGATAAATCTCTGCCTACTGAATCTACTGAAGATAAGAAAGCTCTTGTAGCCTGAGTTGAGGAGAAAGATGAGTGGGTCATTGATAGTGGATGCTCACATCATATGACCTGTGATAAAAGAAAGTTTGTGAGTCTAGAGAAGTGTGATAGTGGGGTTGTAAGATTTGGGGATAACAATGCATGTGTGATTCATGGAAGAGGTTCTATTAGCCTTGGTGGTAAGGAAAATACTGATGATGTTATCTATGTTGAAGGCCTAAAGTATAACTTGTTAAGTGTTGGATAGATGGTACACAAGGGATATGATCTGTGGTTCAAGAATGGTAAATGCAAGATTCATGGGAGTTCCCAAAACATGATTGCTACTGGTGTGCAAACTAAAGGTAATATTTTTCACTTGAATATTGCTAGTGGAAGTTTTTTAATTTCTCAAGTAGATGAAATTTGGTTGTGGCATAGGAGATTGTGTCATGTAAACTTTGACAAAATTATCAAGATAAGTTCCACTCAAGTAGTAAGATATCTTCCTAGGTTAGTGAAGCCTGCTAATGTAATCTGCCAAGAATGTCAGATGGGTAACAAACTAGAGTCTCCTTCTAGAGCAAACACTTTCATTCAAATAATGTGCTGGAACTACTACATACTGATCTTTGTGGTCCCTCTAGAGCTAGAAGTATTCATGGAGAAAGGTATTTTATGTTGGTCATTGATGATTACTCTAGAATGATTTGGGTGTCCTTTTTAAGAGAAAAGTGTGAAGAATTGGACAAGTTAAAAAGTTTCAAGGCCATGGCAGAAACTGAAAAAGGTTTGAAAATAAAATGCCTGAGATCTGACAGAGGTGGTGAAGTCATTTCAAAAGAGTTCAATTCTTATTGTGAAGAACATGGAATTAAAAGACAGTTATCTGCTCCTCGAACCCCTCAACAGAATGGAGTTGCAAAAAGAAAGAATAGAACAATACTGGATCCTACTAGAACAATGATGTTGGAAGGGAATGTGTCTCAGATGTACTGGAGTGAAGTTGTAAGCACTGATGTATACACTTTGAATTAGGTAAATGTGAATGGTAATTCTAGTAAGACCCCTTATGAATTATGGTTCGGTTACAAGCCTACTATTAATAATTTCAAGATCTTTGGAAGAAAATGTTATATCAAGAGAGATGATGATATAGGAAAGTTTGATACTAGAAGCAATGAAGGGATCTTCCTAGGTTACTCTAAAAACAACAAGGAATACTGATGCTATAACAAAAGATTGAGAAATATTGTTGAGAGTGCAAATGTCAGAGTTGACGAGGACTCTGTCAAATCATCTAGACGGTGCAACTATGATTTAGATGAAGATAACAAAAATCAAGGGAAGAACACTCAAATTTCGAATCTACTTTAGGTTATTCCATATGTTTTGGTGAAGCAACCACAAGTTGTTCCAGAAAATCAATTCATTTAGGAAGCACAGACAAGTGCAAGTGTAGAAGAAAATTAAGAAGACTTAGAAGTCTGAGAAAGTCCCAAGACTCCAAGGTATGTAAAGATGAATCATTCTGAAAGTCAAATCATAGGAGATAAGAGCAAAGGAGTGCAAACTAGAAGAAAGATTGTGAAAGAATATTGTCTGATTTCCAAGATTGAACCTGAGAATGTCACTAAAGCATGTCAAGATGAACACTGGTTGGAAGCTATGAAGGAAGAGCTATCATAGATTGAAAAGAATGAGACATGGAAATTGGTTCCTAGGCCCAAAGACAAAATGTGATTGATACTAACTGGGTATTCAGAAACAAGATGAATGAGGAAGGTGAAGTGGTCCAAAAAAAGGCAAGAATGGTATGTAAAGGGTACTCTCAAATGGAAGGTATTGATTTTGAAGAAACCTTTTCCCCTGTTGCTAGAATTGAAGTAGTAAGATTATTTCTTGCTTATGCTACTTATAAGAACTATAAAGTCTATCAAATGAATGTAAATTTTGCATTTCTAAATGGAGAACTAAAAGTGTACATTGAATAGCCAGATGGATTTTAGCTAATAGATAGGGAATATATGGTTTGCAGATTGAAGAAAGCTCCATATGGACTCAAACAAGCCCCTAAAGCCTGGTACGCCAGATTGGACAAATATGTACTTAAGCTTGGATTCACTAAAGGCACTGCTGATAGTAACTTATACTTCAAATTAGATCATGATAAGGAATTAATCATAAAAGTCTTTGTTGGTGACATCATTTTTGGTGGAGATGATAATTTATGCATGAAGTTTGCTAATGAAATGAGTGAATTTGAGATGAGAATGATTGGTGAAATGAAGTTCTTTCTAGGATTGCAAATTACACAATTGGACCAGGGGATTTTCATATCTCAGTCCAAATATGTGAAAGAACTGCTAAAGAAGTTTGGAATGGAAGACTCCAAACTTGTTGGTACACCCATGGTAACTGGATGTAAGTTGACTCAGAATGGTGACTCTCCTAAGGAAAATAAAACCAGATATAGGTCAATGATAGATGGATTACTCTATTTGACTCAGAGTAGACTGGATATTATGAATGTTGTATGCATGCTCGCTAGATTTCAAGCTAATCCAAAAGAATCACATGTGACTGCTATTAAAAGAATCTTCAGATACTAGAAAGGAACAGTTGACCTTGGACTTTGGTATCCAAAGGATGATGATCTCACTTTGTATGCATACACTGATGCTAATTGGCCTGGTGATGTGGATGAAAAAAAAGTACCAGTGGTGGTGCATTCTTCCTAGGGAAGAAGCTAGTATCCTGGTTAAGTAAAAAGAAAAAATCAATTTCTCTATCTACTACTGAAGCAGAATATATTGTTGTTGCCAATAATTGTACTCAAGTGATATGGATGAAACAAATGTTGAGAGATATCATAGTAATATATGAAGAACCTATTGCCATATACTGTGACAACTCAAGCGCAATAAATATATCAAGGAATCTAGTGCTACACTCTAAGACTAAACATATATCAATCAAGTTTTATTTCTTTAGGGAGAAATTGAATGAAAAAGAAGTCAGACTGGAGTATGTGCCTACCAAAGAACTGCTGATATATTTACTAAGCCATTGCCAAAGGATACTTTTGAGTATCTGAGAGGAATGCTAGGGGTAATTACCCCTCTTGATAACAAATAAAAGATGCATTTACTTGCATCAATCCATGAGCTTCATTGCTATATTCTGATCTAGATTGATGTTTTTGTGGCTCCTACTTAGGGGGAATAGTCAGATGTACATATATGTGGTTCAGAGCATGTGTATGGAAAGGTCATGGTTACCTTTGCCATTGATTTCAAAGGGGGAGAAGAGTAATGTGAAAAATATCTTAGGGTGAGAAGAGCAACGTGACAAATCATCTTAGAAAAAGTGCAAAAGAAGTCAATGTGTTGGGTTGATGGTATTTTTAACATCATGTGTTGCCATCAATGCCAAAGGGGGAGATTGTTGGGAGATTGTTGGATGTGTTGTTGATATGTGGTTATCATTGATGCCAACACTATTAGCATTTGGTGTATCTACTATTGTATATGTCGAAGATATTGAGAAAATTATAAAAGAAAGTGTGTCAGGTTCCTAGTGGAACTTTGCAAGTCATGAAGGCACTTTGTTCTATACGTAAAATATTAGATGGTGTGGATCAAAGGGTTTATTGTTCAATATGTCTAGATCATCTACCAGAAGTTTCAGAGGTCCGCATGAAGTTCTGTGTGAATTATTGTGTGGCAGTGTTTTGCTGGTCTCTATTAGTATTCCTGAATGAAGATTGTCTGTTTCTGGTTATCTTAGTTGTTGTGGATGCTTCTCTATTCGTTTTTGGTGTTCTCATATGTCTCTAGTTCATTCTCTATTTTTGTGGTATGTCCACATTGATCCGTGTGCTTGTGGTTGAAGATCTTTTTGAGCATGTTCAATTTTTCTTGTTCTTGGTCGACATGTTGGTGGTAGCATGTTGCGGATCTTCGAGGTGAAATTAATTAAATTCTTTTTGTGCTGGAAATATTAATTTGGATCCCCACTATGTTGTGGCTAACCTTGGTGGGTGCGCATTAAAAATTAATTGAAAATCTGGGTTGACATTGCAAATATATTTTATTTTTCTTGGCCAAAAAAGTTGTGGTGAAACCTCCTGTAGCGGATATATAAGAGCAATTGTGTGACCGGTAGGAAGTATGCTTCATGTGCTCCTATGTGTGTATGTGTGAATATCAATACTAAGCAATGTGTGAAGAAGATTATGCGAAGTTTGGAGAAGTGTTGAGCTTAATTGGAACTATAATCCGGCTTGAGCAGAAGCTATTTTCTCAGTTCAAATCTTGGATGGTTTTAATCCAAACCCTATTGTTGGACAGTGAGTCCTCTTTTGTAATTGAGCAGTGAGCTCTAGGAAGTGTGCTTGAATGCATGTGCATTACCCTTATTGTATTTCATTATACTTTTAGCAAAGTATAATGTTGTGGACTAACATCCAACATGGTTTTTTCCCTTAACAGGGTTTCCATGAAAATAAATCTTGGTGTTCTTTGTCTCTCTGATGTGTTAATTGCTCATTCATCAGATTTGAGATTAAGATAAGTTAAGTTAGAAAAGGTTTAAAATTTTGTGACAACTAATTCACCCCCTGCTCTCAGTTGTCTATCCTTGTTCTTCCAACATGAGTAGCACCTCTTCTTTGGGAGTCCAATCGTTTGTATCTTCATCTTCCAACATTTCTACACAATATCTCTCCTGCTGAGAGATGGAAGTATGTGATGCTTCAGAGCATAGGACTTCATTGTACACAATGTGTTTGGGATGCAAAGACTTGGACAAAATCTTTAGCTTCACCTCGTGCTTGGTTCTCAATATTAGGTGGGACTAGTCAAGTGCTAAGTATCTGCCAAGCTTCATAGTGAAATCTCTTGAAAGACACATTCTGAAGACTGGGGAAATGTCTATAAGTACTATTTCTTGTGTGACTATTTGGATTGGACATGAGAAGTGGGTCAGAGATAGATATGTTATCCGACCAATGGTCAAAACTTTCTTCCTATCTAGTTGCATGATTCCTTTGTCAAGGGGCTCATACTTAAGTTTCAGGGCATCGACCACTTGTTTTAGCATGACAGTTGTGCTAGCCCCTAAATCAATCATATTATTATGGAAAATGTTATCTCACAATAAGTATTAAAAAGAAAGGTTTGGGTTTTGGCTTGCTTGCCTCTTTCTCTTTTGCATTGCCCACATCGTTCGCATACGCTGCTACTTTTGGAGCTTGAGGGACTGATGTAGATCCTTTGTCTCCACTTTGGCTACATGACGGAGTCACGTCTATCTAAAAAATTTGTTCTTCTTTCTTTAATGCTTCCCGAAGCAATGTCTTTTATTCAGGAATAGATATGATGACCCACAAAGATACATTGGTAGGAACCTTCTTCAATTGCTCCAACACATTGAACATTCTGAATTCTTGGGTCTTGGGATTGAACGGTGGTATTTCTCTTGTTTTTAGAAGAAAATGTTTCGTTATGACCAGGCTTGGTGCCTTTTTCATCTCCTTTTCTGGCAATGACAGATTATATGATTGTGGAGTAGGTCGAATGCTAGGAAATGGAGCCTACTTTTCTTACAACAGTAGTTGATGTGGTGGTCATGGTAGAGCTTGTTGTACTTATTCTCTTGTGAGACTTCTTTTGGATCTTGTGTTGTAATCTAATTGTACTTGTGGGGAACCAGTCATTGGAGCTTCATTTGTGAACACCATATCTTCTTCTTCCATCCATGAAAATAGTGCTTTCCTGGGCACAATACCCAGCTCTTGCTCCAAGGACATTCTTTGCATTTTCACTCTAAAACGAGCACTTTCCATTTCAGAAGACTCATATTCGTCTACATTCGGGAGCACAGCTTTGCTTCTTTGTTCCACTATCTTCTGTTACATATTTCCCCTTGGATAATTTTGGGGCATATGGCTATCGCTACATGGGAAGCACCATACATTCTTGTCTTCCACCAAAATTTTCTAGCCTAGGATTAAATATTTACTCGGGTTGTCTTTGACCATTTGTAGCGGTATGGTGACCAAAAATATGTAGTTTGCAGATGTCGTCTATTGACCTCCTCCTCTAGAGGATCCCTATTATGGATTCTTCTGATAATATTCCTTTCCTTTGGCTATGGCTTGTCTGGTTTTCTTTGGAGGAATTGCTTGCTATCGTTTGATAATGACCAACTCATTAGCAAAATTCTGCATAAGAATCTTCATGTCGTTGATGTCTACTATGATTGAGGAAGAGCTCAATGTGCTTGTCTGGGCAGTGGGATACACATAAATAGACTGTGGCATAGCCGACATTAATTGTATAGTAGAAGTCCTTGGAGGAGCTTCTTCCTGAAGACCACCAAAGATTTCTACAAATATAGGCATGAGAGGTCATTGCGGAAGCTTCATAGCATCAATTAGACTATTTTCCGCATGCACAGCCAACTCATACGTGTCAGGAAAGATATCCCCTCCCATGGACATTATCATTACTGTGATGTCCAAATTGAGAGCCTTCAGATAGAACATGAACGCCATCGATGCTTGGGGTCAAGTAGTCATAGGGATCCTTTGCCAAGTCTTGTAAAAATTGGTGTTAAAATTGCTCATGGTCTCTTGAAGAGCTCTCTTGATGGTGATTAGTTGTTGTAGCAATGAAGAATGATCTCCTTTCTCTGAGCTGATCCCAGGAGATGATAGAGCCCAAGGCCAAAGATCGATACCAATCTTGGGCCTTTCATTTGAAAGAGGCATCTAACAACCTCAAGGTGATGTTTTCCTCTGCCATATTATATACCCTACGTACCTCTGCTATATATTGAAGGTGTTCATAAGGTGTCTTAAAGTCTTCTCTGGAGAATTTTGGAATAGCCTTGAGGGCATTAGTGGGTATGGAAGGCCACACATTTGGGTGTGTGGGTGGTTGTAGCGGACTACCACTATCCTAGGTTATAAAATTTCTAGGAGCAAGGGTAGGTACATGAGCCATAGAGAAAATATTCCTATGAATCGGGTATACAAGTATTCTAGTTTGGAAATTTGAGCCTCTAGGTGGGGTAGATAAGGCTCTGGATATTGGGCTCGTACTTCTTACTCTATTTCTCTTTATAGGTGATACAAAACATATAAGTCTTCTTCTCCTAGGTACCAAGGCAGGTAATTGAGAGTACTAGAAATGGCCTCTTGAAGATGCTCTTGTTTGGAACTTGGGCATGAAACTTCTAGTTTCCTTCCTTAGCCTAATTTAAGAAATATTTCCGACTTCTAATCAGGCATTCAAAAAACTTTGTGTCCCATAGGGCATGCCAAAAAAAGAGTTGTTGATCATCAAAGCTTGCATCTCTCCGACAGTCTTATGGGAAATTCAGTGAGTGGGGGACTGATTTGCACTTCACTAAATACCTCTAGGAATTTTATAGAAATTTTCTCTTCCTTAGGCTTTGGAAAAAAGGGTAGAAGGAAATATAAACATAAAACATAAAAAATGGTGATGCGTTAATGCTTTTACAACATTTTAAACACAATCATTCCTATGAGTGATATAATTAGACACAGAATCCCACAACCCTTCATTGTTGGAAAGAGGATGAACAACAAAGGCTAACAACAAGCACAATGCACATTTTCAAATATTTATGTAGGTAGTGTTCATTAAGGTCCGATCAAACATAAAGATTTCTAAGGGTGACAAAAAACATTTAGAAATTGCATAAACTCTCTCTCTTGATATGACACAATATGACAAAAAAATATGAAAGGAAAGACTAGTGCAGAAAACGCTTTCCTAATGTCAATTCACAGGGGAATAATGCAGGAGTACTTTTAATTCCAAATTACAAAGCATTAAGATTCACACATAAAGAAATAGACAATATTATCAATAGAGAATGGACACCAGATTTATGTGGGAAAACCATTTCGGGAGAAAAACTCACCACCAAAGAAAGACCACTTTATTCACAGTAAAATTTTTTTACAATAAAGTTACATGTCCCTTCTTCACAGGTATTTATTCTTTGATAATACACAACATCAATACAATCGACCAACCATAGTCAATCACAACAATGTTACAATGATCTATCAACATACAGTTTGCTCGATTGATTCCAAAAAAATTCTTCCATTACTGCACGCAACACCAACCAACTGATCTACTATTTCTCAGCAATTCTTTTATTCAACCCTCCGATTTCCAAGAATCTACTGTCCAAAACTGACTCAGTTTGCTTAACTACCAAGAAGCTCAGTTGTTGACATTATCCCACATTGGTTTGAAATATTAACAACCAACAGTTTAAATGTAAAAGCCCCAAGACTTTAGGTATCCACAAGTTAGCCCTTTTGTTACCAACTCACTCGTACACCCACAGTCAAAACAACCATCAGCATGGTCCCACCAAAGTTAATACCCATGGTCTGCCACTGCACTACCGCTACGTAGTTTGAAGGCTCTTGTGGTATGGCGTTATACACTGCACTACCGCTAAATAGACATAAGACTCTTGTGGGGTGGTGGTATACCGCACCACTGCTAGAAAGCCAAAGGGTTCGCATAGTATAGGGGTATACACTGAGCTACCACACCTTAGTTAGAAGACTCCAACGGTATGGTGGTATACACTGCATACAAGTTAGGAATTTCCTGATCCTCGCAACAAGCCGATAGCAATATTACCGAGTCGGTGAAAACTCAAACTTTATAACATCTGTTGCAGGTTAAAGAATTCCCAAACGTCATTACAATGAAGAAGATCAACCAGTCAGGAAGATACAAAACCTCCAAACTCTGCGACAAGGTTCTTAAGTTACAAACTCTAATGATCAACCGATAATGAAGAACAAATAAAGGTAATGTATCTAAGGGTTATTTTTCTAAGGTTAGATTATCATAAATTAAAGCATGCAAAACCCAAACAAAGTAATGAAGTGCAAGGGAAATATAAACTAAAAACACAAAATGGAGCAAGCTCACCAAGTGTCTTCAATCTCCATGGTTGATCTTCATTACACCTTCTAACTTGCTGGAAAGATGTGTTGCCCTTAGATTCAAAGTACGAGAAATTTGTTGATAAGACTATGTCCTACACAAGCTTTGAAGGGTTTCAGAATATGACAAAATGAAATCTAAATGTCTATGAAAAAATGACTCTAATGCCTAAGACAATTATGCCACAATGATAAAATGAAATGCAAGCATATGCGTATATGAGTATGTCTAAGTGTCTAAGTGTTATTAAAATTGTGAGCAAAATTGGCATTTTATAGAAAATGCAATTTTGGACGGATGAATGAGATTGAATTTTGACAGAAGCCTAAAATCAGAGGACGAGATTTAATGTGACAATCCCTAATCAGGGTTAGGGAAAAATCATTAAATGAGTGGTCAAGATGTCATTTGAGAAAATCAAATTAGCGGTCGAGAATAAATGAGATAATTAATCAAAAAGATACATATTTTTGAAAATCAAGAAGATAAAGATTACTTGATTTATGAGATTCGAAAAATCAAGAAGATAAGAGTTGAATTGAAAAGCAGATTTGGAAAATCAAGAATCTGCTTGATTACTTTATTTTTGGAAGAATATTACCATTTTGAATTAAATTAATTCAAAATATGGATTTTGTGTGATAATAAATAATCGATTTTCCAATTATTTACTAAAATGAACTGACAGTCAAGAATGTAAGATCATTTTAAATAATTTCATTTATTTAAAATGAGGGAAATGCTAATTTTGACAATTAAATAATTAAAGATAATTATTTAATTTAGAGGATATGATTAATAATTAAATAAATTAATAAATTCATTTAATTATGAGAATTAGTGACATATTAATTAAATAAATTTATTTATTTATTTAATAATCAGGAAGAATAAATGAAGAAAGGTAATTAAATAAATTAAGAAATTTATTTAATTGTAAGAGGATAATAGACCATTAGTGATGTATTGAATACATAAATATAATTTATTTATTTAATAATCATGAAGAATAAACATACATGAATTAATTAAATAATTATAAATTATTTAATTAATAATGGAATGTGGACTAGGACATAATTAAATGTCACAATTATGCTAGGACGAAAGTGGTAAAAATAGAGCTTGCAGGCCTAGGTCATTTTTATGTGTCTAGATTTTGCCCCTCTTTGTCATAATGTAGCATGTCGCATTGTGACAAAGAAAATAAGTTAAATTCATGCCCCGACGAAGGTATGGAATATCGATGCCCCCTCGGGAATTTTTTCAAATTTTGGGTCGGCAATAGGAAAAATTTGGCAAGTCTCCCAATAAGTCAATTTAATGACTAGAAAAACAATGGCGGATATGGTTTCGGATTCTGACATGTTTAAAGCGGCCAAAGGGGGGGTCAAAGTTGGTCAAGGGAGCCTCCAGTAATAACTTAGTTGACAAATGTCATTTTGACTTTATAAATAGGTAGACAAAGGGGTAAAAGTCAATTCATTTTCACTATTTACTTTTGTAATAACCTACAAGCAGCCAAAGGGCTTAGAGCCAGCGGTATGTACCCCTAACCCACTTTGTCATTTTTTTGTTTTGTGTGCCAAAATCAGGGTTTTAGGGAAAACAATGAATGCGCTGTGATGCATATGTGTGTGCATAAGCCGCATTTGACTTCATATTCGACACATTTGATGCATCATGATGAAAGTGTAAGGGGTATTTAGGGAGGTTGAGGATGTGTAACACATTTGCTAAAAAATGCAACGCATTCAAAATATCGTGTTGCATTCGAGAGTTATAAAGCCGCATATGTCATTTTGTGATGCAATCGCCAGTTTGAGTGACATTCGAATAAAGTGCTGCATGTGTCATAAATCGTGACACAAGTGCTCTGATGTGATGCAATTGTGAGACATAATGACACAATTGACAAGTCGCGACGCAACCATTTTTCTGTGATGCAAATGCAGTCAACACGATGCATTTGAATTTGACTTTGACTAGGGTTGATTCTGATGCTTTTTGAATTTTAAATGTTTTTTAGTTAAAATGATGATAATGATGATTGTCCAAAAGGTACTAATGTGTTGTTTGGCTTTGTGTAGAGACAACTTGCACCCATATATATGTGAGAGAGCAGGCCATCGACCTTTCGATTTGGTGATTAGCTAACTACGTGGGAGCAGCGACGTTTGATGAGGCTAGGCTTATATTATGTTACCTATATGCCTATTATTTGGTAAAATAGGGGTTTGCTGACTACATTATGTGTGAGGTGGTGGTCAGAGACATGCTCATTTCACTTGCCGACGGGAGAGGCCACGGTGATGTTGGAGGATGTCTATCGTATCCTACGCCTACCTATCCGAGGAGAGCAAATTGTTTACGACCAACCCTCAGCATGGGTATCAGACCTTCAGAGTGTACTGTTGGGATGAGGGAGGAGGACTTGGCATCCAGGGCTATGAGATCTGCTGGGAGTTTATGGCAGAGCATTATGCTCAGTTCAATGCATTTCTGGCGACACTGATTAGCGAGATACTGATTCCTGACCAACGGGGGCATGGGTTTCCCATTGGTTGGGGAGACATGATAGTGGGGATGAGGTGGGACAAGATAGTGTATGCCCGGGGGCCTTGTTTGTTGGGAACTCTCTACCATCAACTTCACGAGGTGGTTTATAGGAGAGCAGAGAGCATTTCCTATGGGACTACACTTTTGATGATATGGGTCTGGGAGCATGTGGCCATATTCTGACCTCCTATCTAGAGACCACAGCTAGCCGAGGGGATGCCTTATGCTTATCATTATGCTGGTGCCCTATAGTAGACCAGGATGGGAGAGACAGGTTGGTGGCACCATCAGATTGATACCATGGTTTCATTCATCTGGAGGCCATATAGAGACTGCCAGCAGTGGGATGATGAGGATGACCACCTAAGCCTATGCAGATAGTATCATTATCTAATTGGTAGGACAGTGCAAAGTCAGCTCATTATAGAGATGTACCTATCACAATGTGTACTGAGATAGTTTGGGGAGCATCAGGATGTACCAGTAGGCACAGCTAAGTATGGCAAATCTTCTAGGGAGTGAGCTTAGGGGCCAGTGATTCTTGTAGCTTTTGTCGAGCACCAGATTGATGGGATATCAGCCTAGCAGTGGGGATGGAGAGGTGGGATTGTAGATCCTAGGACTACCGTTGACTATGACTTATGGTGGTAGACACATCGACCAGAGGCACTAACAGATCCAGATGGGCCAACACCTATTCATAGGAGGTCAATTATACCACATGTGCTGAGAGTCAGGTGAGGGGCCAATGATGGTGATAGAGGAAGAGGTAGGGGGAGGGATGGCGGCAGGGATGGAGGTAGGGGAGGGATTGAGGCCAGGGTGGAGGGCGAGATGGGGGCAGGGATGGAGGAGACAACCAGAGATGAAGGAGAGACGACCAGAGGTAGGACAAGAGGGTGTGACTGCATGTGGGAAGAGAAGCATTGGATGCTATTCCAGAGGTGGTCGAGGAGGGGGAGAGAGAGGAGGAGGAGAGAGAGGAGGCAGAGTTGAGGAAGGATCAAGAGAGATAGGAGGGGGAGCCGAGGCAGGAGCAAAAGGAGGAGCTGAGGCAGGAGCATGAGGAGAGATAGGAGTAGGATCTTGAGATGGATGTGGATGTGGATGTGCCTCGAGATGAGGGAGTGGGTGGTGAGAAGGTCACTGAGGAGGATGATGATGATGATCATGCCATGGATGAGGTTGAGAGACTCCTGAGATGGAGGATAGTGGAGGGAAATTAGGAGATACCCCCTACCTTGACATTGCCCCAGGATGCCATGACAGATTAGAGGGTGGAAGATCTATAGAGGAGGCTAGATGAGAGTGTGGCACATGTCAGGGCACTGTAGGCAGAGCTAGAGGTGGCTTGAGTAGAGTGGGATCAGGTAGTGATCAACCAGTAGGAGTCAGCACAGTGGTGTGTGAACTTTGTAGCTTTATGTTCAAGACCTTCAGGGGATATGGCCTGTGAGCTTCCTAGGGTGAGCACTCGGTATGGGAAATACAAGACCTTATATGAGTAGGTAGTACCTCTTGGGTGATGAGATCCTACACTGTCACACTCACAGATGAGGATAGGTAATGGTCACCGATCAGGGAGTGGGAGCAGCAGCAGGAGTCATACTAGTGCAAGAGGGTCTACCTCGTCAAGGAACACATCAGGGCACAAATCCCACCACTCACATAGGCATTCCTCAAGTCATCATTCGATTCATAGTCATGGGTCTACTGGCTCAAAGCATAGGTCAGTACAAAGGAAACCACCAGTGATAGATCCTTCAGCGTCATAGAGTCAGGTTGTAGTGTTAGCACATGTGCCATCAGGGTCAGTGCCATCAGGTTCACAGACAGAGGTTGTTACCGTTCCACCTATTATCTGAGTGCCAGTCACAGGTCCTTAGCTGCCACACTCTTCGCCACGAGGGGATGATGAGAGCCTTTCCTAGGGGCATATTTGCTACATTTTCTTCTATGTTATGACACATTATGTATAGACCACTGAGCCTGTGAGCTCCATTTTTTGGATATCTCTTGACTCTATCCTATGACATTGTATATTTTTGTGAGATGATGCTATATGATGATGCAGTTTTGATGTAGGCCACATGTGTGTTATGTGATGCTATTTGATTTATGCATTATGATATATGTGATGTGATGCTTTATGTATGATGTTGATTTATGATGGATGATGGTACTATTTATATGTCTTGTCATGTATGTCCTATGATGATTACTTATGATATGATGCCATGATTATGCAATGTTTCTTTATATGTTATGTCGATGTTTTATCATGTATGATAATGATATGCATAATGTATTTATTTGAATGGATATTCCATGTTTATGATTATGTTAATGCAATATGCAATGAAATGTATATGATTTAATGCTATGGATGATGTATGTATGTACCTAATGCAATGTTTAAATGATTATGTATGCACTTATGTTTTTGTATCTCACAGGATATCATCATGAGATGGATGAGAGAAGATGACCAGACCAAAGGAGATGCATGTTACCTCCTAGACCAAATCCTTCAAAACTTTTCCGTAGAACTTTAATATTTATTGCTCTTAATCATCATTGGGCATACTGTTGTAATGGCCAACAAACACCATGATATGACATAGATCAAGGTGTACAAGGCCGTACCATCAAATAAGACAAACAATCATAGACAAAGATGATCATGACTCATACTAAGAGCACAGTTGCCCCAGTCTTTTTACAATAACCAACTGCAAGCCTAAAAAGACAAGAAGGACAATTCATGAAACATCGTTGCTTCTCTAAATCCCATTTCTAGGATATCCTTGAGAAACTAGCAGCATGATTTCCAAAATACAAAATAGATCCATTATCATGATACATCATTTTTTTTCTAAATCCCAAAATCAGGACCTCGCTGAGAAACTAGTAACATGCGTGTCAAAAGTCAAGACAAACATCATGATACGTCGCTGCTTCTCTAAATCCTGTTGTCGAGATCTCGTTGAAAAACTAGTAACATGATAAAAAGCCAAAAGACAAGTGCCAAGTGTTTTCCAAGTGTGTCTAGATACCCAATGTTTTAATGTCAAGATGTCAAATTTGATGATGTTAAGATGCCAGGGTGTCAAGGTTTTGACAATGTCAAGATGACAAATGTCGAAGATTGCCAAATTCAGGAAGGACACATCTTGAATAAAGTTGATGTCGAGAGGATTGATCCCTAAATGTCAAAAGGGATCCCTCGAAATACCAGAGACAGGGACGGTGACAATGCCTAGGAAGGACACATCCTAAGGCATAAATGATAGAGTTTATTCTTTAGAAGGACACATCTAAAGAATACTAATATCGAGAAGAGTGATCCTTAGATGTCAAGAGGATCCCTCAAAATGTTGAATGACAGTGATGATGCCTAGGAAGGACACATCCTAAGGAATGAATGACAGAGGCTATTCTTCAAAAGGAAACATCTGAAAGATAACCAAGAGTTGACAATTTGACAGGTTATGATCATTTGACTTATTTTGATTGAGTTTGACTTGTGTTGACCATATGTCAATTTTTTTTGACATGCTGATGTGATTGTCATGTTTGAATAAATGATTGCCATACCTTGTTTTAGGAATTTTCCCATTTGGAAAATGATTTGTCTTGACTTGAAAACTTTTGACATGTGTCCCAGTGTAATACCATGAACCCTAATGGACTGACCTAGTGCGGCCTCGGGGGCTCATCGACAAATGGCCTTGCCTACGTCATACACTTAGAGACCTCGTAGTTTGACACAACCAATGACTTTGTCTTGATGACCAAAGATTGTGTCATGATTTTGTTTTGACAACCTAAAAGGACTGACCTAATGTATCGGGGACTTGAAAATGATTCTTGCCTATGTAGCAAATGTGCAGAGACAACATAGTTCAGATGAATGATGAAGAATGATTGATTGACATCATGGACTTGACCAAATATTATTATTATTTTTTGCATTTTCTAGACATTTTGACTTTGTTGGGGTTTCTTTAGGACGTTTTTCAATTTTTAGGTCTTTCTTCAGGACAGTTTGTGATGTTCTAGATCTTTCTTTAGGACATTTTGTGATGTTTTTGGTCTTTCTTCAGGACATTTTGCCATGTTTTTGTCTTTTTTTAGGACATTTTATAATGTTTTTGTCTTTTTTTAGGACTTTTTATAATGTTTTAATCTTTTTTTTTCAAGAAGTTTTTTATAATGTTTTTTGTCGAAACCATGTGATATCCACTGCAGTTACATGATAAAAAAATTTTCCCTAGTCAAGTCCAAGACTTAGCCAATTTTAAAGGGCGTGAAAGGGATGTGCCTAGGGTGCCAGATGAACAATATTTAGGACTTGACGTCAACCTTTTATCAACCATGAAAGGAAGGGTATGATGTCATGGCAGATGTTGTGGTGGTGATGGAAAATGTATTTCATCCTAGGCTAAGGAAGGCAGAGTAACAGTAGATGGAAGAGCAATGATTGATTACGCATGGCGCCTGTTTCCCAGATTCTCACCATGGTACTTATCCAAAGCACTTGTTTTCCAGGTTTTCACTATTGGATGAATTATTTCTCTTTACTATTTTTGTTATTTTTCTTTTTTTTGTGCTGCCAAGACGCATGTTTTCAAGGTTTTCATCAAGGCAACCATTTTTTATTGTTTTCATTTTTTTTGTATTTTTAAGGTTTTCAACTCGACCTTATGATGCTATGCATAATTTTTTTGGAGATGGAGACTATTGATAGGCTCTGTCAGTTGTTCTCCATTTGGATTCACCAGCTAATAAGCTCCAGAACCAAAGGAGGATATGATGACATAGGGACCTAGCCAATTTGGTTCAAATTTTCTAGGTTTTTCTCTATTAGCCCGATTCTTAAGGTTCTACATGAGGACTAGGTCACCAATGTCAAAATTTCTGACCATTACTCTCTTGTTGTAACTGTGTCAAAGACTATTCTGATACTCCTGCAGATGGTTCAGGGAATTATGCCTTCTTTCCTCTAACATCTCTAGCTCGTGTAGGTGCGACTGTCTGTACTCGTCATCATCGGTCAGACCCTTTAGGGAGACTCGTAAAGAAGGAATTTCAACCTCAATGGGAAAGATGGCCTTAGCTCCAAAGACCAGGATGAAAGGAGTGGCTCCTGTAGGCATATGAATGCTAGTGCGGTAAGCCCACAGAGCAGGGTTGAGTTGAATATGCCAGTCACGACCAGTGTCATTGACAATTTTTTTAAGGATTTTAACAATGGTTTTATTTGATGCCTCAACTTCACCGTTTCCATGTGGGTAATACAGAGATGAAAAATGGTGTTGGATGTGAAATCACTCACATAACTCACAAATGTCTTAGTTTTTAAATAGACATTCATTATCAGTGATGATGGATTGTGGAAGGCCATACCGACAAATGATGTAGTTAGGAATGAATTTGGATATTTGTTTGTCAGTTATGTATGTCAGAGGGATGGCTTTGATCCACTCCATAAAGTACTCAGTAGTGGTTATGATGAATTTGTGGCCATTGGACAAGGTAGGATGGATCTTTCCCATTAGGTCAAGTCCCCATTGTGTGAAGGGCCATGGAGATGTGGTTGGCTGAAGTTCTTGTGCTGGAGCGTGAATCAAATCACTATGAATATGGCATTGGCCACAAGTCTTGACATATTCTATTGCATCTTTCTCAATGGTCGGCCAGTAGTACCCAAGTCTTGTAATCTTATTGGCCAGAGTAGGACCACTCGAATGAGACCCGCATATACCCTTATGTTCTTCGCGTAAGGTTGTACGTGCTTCGTTCATGTCAAGACATCTAAGGAGGGTGTCATCAAAGCTACGCCGGTAAAGGGTGTCACTGATGATGGCATATCTTGTGGCTTTTTGGATAAAATTCTTCTTCTAGTTATTGGACAAATTAGGAGGGAGGGTTTGAGACTTAAGGTAGTCATGGATGTCTTGGTACCAGGGAGAATCGAGACCAACAAGCTCTTAGACCATCTCTAATTCTGGAACATCATAAGCGAGGACCAACAATTGATCTATCAGGAATTCTAGCCGAGGCATATTTCTTGGAATGTTGAGGAGAGAGCCTATTGTAGCCATGGCATCTGCCGCTTTGTTATGTGTTCTCGGAACTTGTTCAAAATTTACCATATGGAATTACATTTGGAAAATATCAACCATTTGTTTATAGGGAATTAGCTTTTCATCTTTTGTGTCATAGTCATCATTAACTTGGTTTATGACTAACTAAGAATCCCCATAAACATGCAATGCTCTGATTTTCCATTTTATTGCCATTCTAAGTCCTGTAACTAGTGCTTCATATTTTGCCACATTATTCGTGCATGGGAAAGCTATGCAGAAAGACTTGGGAATGGAATCTCCTTGAGGGGTGATAAACAATATTCCTGCCCCTGAGCCATGATTAGTGTGCGATCCATCAAAGTAGAGTCTCTAAGGAGACTTTGGTTTTGTATGGAATATTGATTCATATGGGAAATATTCCACTAAGGGATGATCACTTTGTTTAGGAGCTTCTGCCAATTGGTCTACAATCACTTGTCCTTTGATCACTTTTGTTTCGACATATTAAATGTCATATTCGCTTAGAATCATAACCCATTTTTCCAGACATCCTGTCAGTGTTGCACAACTTAATAGATATTTGAGGGGGTTAATCTTGGCTACCAATTATGTATGATGGCTCAACATATAATTTCTTAGCTTCTGAGCTTCAAAGAAAACTGCTAGACAAGCATGTTCAATTGATGTGTAATTCAGTTCATACCCGACTAGTGTCTGACTAATATAATATATGGCCCTTTCTTTTTCTTCTTGGTCGTTTTGTGCTAGCAATGCCCCCAGTGTTGAATTAGTGGTAGAGATGTATAGGATCAATTATTTTCCATTAATGGGTGGCATGAGGACTGGCGGTGATAGTAAGTAATCTTTTATTTGTCGAAAGGTGTCTTGGCATTTATCTGTCCACACAAATGGGATTCCTTTGCATAGAAGCTATTGGAATGGTTGACACTTGTCAGCCAATTGTGCTATAAAGCACCCGATAGATTACACCCTACCTTGTAATGTCATGAGTTCGCTTATTCCTCTAGGAGGAGGCATGTCTATGATGGCTTTGACTTTTGCTAGATCAACTTCAATGCCTCTTCGAGAAACTATGTATCCCAAGAGTTTACCCAATGTTACACCAAAGACACATTTCTTAGGATTCAATCGGACTTTGTATTCTTCTAGTCTCTTGAAAATTATGTCTAACGCCTTCAAATGATCTTTTATTGTTACTGATTTAGCCAGAAGGTTGTCTACATAATCTTCCATTATTTTATGCATCATGTCATGAAAGATTGTGGTCATAGCCCTCTGATATGTGGCGCCTACATTTTTAAGACCAAATGGCATAACATTCCAGCAGTATGTACCCCAAGGCAAAGTGAATGTCATCTTATGTTGATCTTCGGGGGCAATATGAATCTAATTGTAGCTAGAGAAATCATTCATGAGGGACATCTCGTATCCTACTGTTAGGTCGACTATGATATCAATATTCGGCAAAGGAAAGTCATCTTTTGGGCATGCCTTGTTTAAGTCTCTAAAATTTTTGCAAACTCATATCATTCCATTTGTCTTTGTTACTGGCACAAGGTTAGATATCCATTTAGCATAATCAATAGAGTGTATGAATCTAGTGTCTAGAAGTTTCTTCAACTTAGCCTTGACCAATAGAGCGACCTGAGGATGCATTTTGCATAACTTCTATTTAACTAGTTTGGCATTAGGTAATAGTGGCAGATGGTGCTGA
Organism: Sequoia sempervirens; assembly: GCA_007258455.2. Taxonomy (NCBI): domain Eukaryota; kingdom Viridiplantae; phylum Streptophyta; class Pinopsida; order Cupressales; family Cupressaceae; genus Sequoia; species Sequoia sempervirens. The sequence continues at coordinate 16,110 of VDFB02116546.1, read as the reverse complement.
ATGAGTTATGGGTCTAATCTCGGCATGTCAGCATAGAACCATACGAAGTTGACTTTACGTTCCTCAAAGAACTTGTGAAATTTTTATCTCTCTTCTTCAATCAAGGATGCAACAAAGAGGACCATTTTGGGATCTTCTGCTATTGATATGTTGTCTTCTACGGTGTCCTCTATGAGCATAGCTTATTTCTCTTGTGTTACAGGTAGAAAGTCGAGTCCTCCATCTTTGGGCACCTCAGAGAGGTTTTCACCAACAGATACGTCCTTTGTTTTTACTTTTTTGTCGTCAGAAGGTGCCTTTTGATTTTCACCGAAAGATGTTTCATTTTTTATTTTATTTTTATTTTTATTGCGACTGGAGGATGGAGTAGTCTCACCGAAGTAGGCAGCACAATCTAGGTCAATGGTGAATCCTACCTTGTAATCAACACTAATTATTCCCTCATGTAATCCCATAAATTTTGCAATAGCCTCATCATTCAGAAAGGTGTCCAAGATTGGCAGGCCTTGTTGGTCCCAATCGATTAATTTTTGATAAACTAAGGAAATGCCATCGTCAACATTGGTGAATTGAGGGGACGATGCGGAAATCATGCAAATGGATTCAAAGATATTGTAGATGAAATTATCATCATCCAATTCCACATCAAACTCTATCCAATATTCCCCTTCACTTGTTTCATATTCGTTGTCAAAGTAAGTGGTGAAGGACTTAGAGTCATGGTTGTCCGCGTTATCTGGCAATTTAGATGAATTTTATTGAAGGGATTCAGATGGTGGGGTTTGTATGTCATGGGGAAGGGAAATGGGACTGTGACTATATGGTTCCTAATCTATTTTAAATGTTTTCCAAAAATTTTGTTTAGAGGTTAGTTCCCCTTCTTCAAGGAACAAATCATCAAGGCAACAATCACTTAAGGATCGTTGGGATCCAAATTCCCACTCTTGGGAGTTAGTTTCAGTGGAGTTTTCCTTAGCGGTCTCAACACTTTCTGAAGCATGCATGCACTCACTTGAAATTCCACTAGTACGTCGATCATCATTGTCGGGCAATCCATACCCTAATCCAAGATACTTTGGTATTTTGAAAGATTCTATGGGCTTTCTTCCTCTAGTTGTATTTTTGCCTAGGCCACTAGTTCCATTGTAGCCCTTAGCCTTCATCATGTCATATCCCTTGCCATATTTCTTAACTGGTAATGGGAGTAGTTCGGCCATATCTTTATAGAGCCATCTTGTAATATCGGCAAGGTCCTCATTATTCATGTCTCCCAATTTTATGAAAATCGATTTTGGTGGAACTTTGAAGATTTCTTTGGGTTCCATTCTAAAACATGGTCGACCATAGACCTTCAGAGACTTGGGTATTGTTGTGATGCTATATGTCATATGTAGTTTGAATTCTCCATAGCCTAGGTCCTAGATCTTGACACTGGGTTCATCCTTAGGAAGTGCAAAAGATGGTGGCATGGTGGAAGACATGGACGGAGTGGATGTGGAAGATGATGCGAGTGTGGATGGGTCAACGTATTTAGAAGAAGAGGAGCCAGGAGCTTCTTGGTTGATGGGCACTCAATTTGCAGAAATACCCCTTAGGTTGGTACAATATTGAAAAAGGTCAGGGTGTCCATATATAGTGATTTATGTGCCGTCAAATGGGAATTTTAAAGATTGGTGATATGTGGAGGGTATGGCTTTTAGGGCATGAATCCATGGACGACCGAGCAAGATGTAAGGTAATTCTATATGTAGGACCTAGCAAGTTGTATCCACAATGACTGGTCCCACTCTGATAGGAAGAGAAATAACGCCTCTAGAAGAACATTCCTCATCATCATATGATTTTTTGACAATACTCTTTGTTAGGTCTACACATGCATCAGAAAATCCTAGAGCCTTAACTAGTTTCAAGGAGCATATGTTCAATCCTGCTCCCCCATCTACTAAAACTCTTCTGACCTTGTGCTTACATGGACGAAAGTTTCAATGTGTAATGCATCGTTATGGTTAGTCTTGGGTGAAGAGTAGTCTTGATCAGAAAAGGTGACATGGTGAGGTGTAGTGAGCTATCCCACCATGGTCTCAAATTGGTTGACATCAATATCCTTAGGGACTAATGACTCTTGCAGGGTTTTATCCAATATAGCCTTATGCATGGGAGAGATGTAAAGTAGCTCGAGTATAGAAATTTGTGCGGGAGTTTTTCCAAAGCTGGCCAATAAGGTTAAACTAACTCTTAGGTTTCCATTTCTTTGTGGTTGAAATGGGTTGTGATTGCCTAGGAGATGGATCGAGTATGGTAAGCTTACGTTGCCTAGTGGGAGGTGGACCAGCTATGGTGATCTTTCCACTTCAAGTAGTGGCATTTCATTGGGGTGATCGTTTGACTATGATGGTGTTGATGCATTCATCATTAGTTCAGACATTGTTTATAGTAGGTCCACTGCAATAGTCACACTTGGCACAGGTGAAATTGGCTTGATTATTGTTTGTCTTAGGACCTGCCGTGGAAGCATTATTAAAACCATGGTCTTGCAATGGGTTCTTATGAATGGTATGGTCAGAATTTTATGGGAATTGTGGCCCACCTAATTCAATTATTTGACTCTCGATAAGGTCTTGTACAATATTTTTGAGTTGTCAACAGGATGATGTCTTGTGTCATTTAGCCCGGTGGTAAGCACAAAAGGCATTATCATCCCACCATGACGGTTTAAATTTCCTTGGGTCATATGGTTTTGGTTCTTCAAGTGTGATGAGACCATTCTGAAGGCATTTCTTGAGGACCTCCTCCATGGGCTCACCCAAGGGAGTGTATGTACGACCTATGGGGAATTGTCTCATTTGATGGTATTGTCCTTGATTTTCACTGTTTTGACCATTTTGGTTGTTTGGGATGGCATTGGTGGGGGGTGTTAGTATCATCTTTGGCTTGTTTTGTGGTTGAACCCCTTTCAGAGCCAATACAGGACCCATAGTGCTTACAAACTTGGCATCAATGACACCATCATTGGTAACATGTTTATTTTTGACCCAGTACTTATTTTTGTCAGTGGGAGGATTTGCATTTGTGTTCTTAGGACCGTATCTTAGCTCTCCCTTTGCAATAAGGGATTTCTCAATCTGGACACCTTTTTCAACTAGGTCTGTGAAGGTTGTGCAACAATGCACTTGTAATGCATATTTTAAGGGTCCTAGAAGTGTTTGAATGAACATGTCACTGCTGAATTTGGCTCCATTTTCTGACAAACGTTTGTTAGTCATTCAACAAATATTTTTTAGAAAAGTGACGAAATGACAAAAAATAATTTTGTCACTATTTTTCTGTCGAAATTCTGACGACACATTAAATGTCAAAATAACGACGCAAATTTGTTGGTCATCGGCATCATAAAATGACTAAGATGTTCGTCGAAATATCGACAAAAAGTTCATCGTCATTTCGACAAAATGGGAAAGGAGTTACGACGAAGCCTTCGTCACAGCTAAGCAACTTCATTAGACATTTTAAATGATTCATTGGTAGAGTTCGTCAAAATTGTGATGAAATGGGAAAGGAGTTACGACGAAGCCTTCGTCGTAGCTAAGCAACTTCATTGGACCTTTTATGTGATTCGTCGGTGTCCTTCGTCGAATTGTGATGAAATGTGCAAGGTGTTACGAGAAAGCCTTCGTCGAACCTTTTCTATGATTCATCGGTGGACTTTGTTGAAACTGTGACAAATCGGGCAAGGAGTTACGACGAAGCCTTCATCACAGCTATAGCAACTTCGTCGGACCTTTTTAGTGATTCGTCGGTGGTTTTCATCAAAATTATGGTGAAACAATGCCAACCCATACATATCATCAAGAGAATAGAACTTGTAGAACATATTGTTGACCTAATCAAGCTCTTGAACAACTTAAACAAAATTAAAATACTAACACATACATGAGACATGTAATGAACTTCCAATATCTGCTATCTTTTTTTTTGTATTGAAAATAGTTTAAGGTCCATTACATATCATGAAAATTCCTATTCGGCATTAGGATCAGTACAACATCAAAGCATTTCCATTATAGGAAATATACCGTATCAGTACTTTACACAACAAGAAAGAAACCAAAAAGCACCAGTTGTTTTCAAAACCAACATAGACAATAAAAATTGTTGTTAACAACACCACAGGTTGCTACTATTCAAATTAACATAAACAATACATAATGTTGATTACATTCTCCTCATTGCTGACTTCTTGAATATGAAGGTTCGCCATTGTTTCTCCTTGGGGGTCCAACTACTGGGGACCGCGCTATCTTTCTGGGCTTGTAGCTTCATCAATTGCTCTCTAGAGCTCATCAAATGTCTGCTAGAACAACACAGTCTCTTCCAAGCTCAACCTACAAGTAGGTCCACTTCTCAGATCCTCTCTGGTATTGTTAGCAGCACCTTTAGTTATTGACTTCAAGAAATTATCCATTGAGATCTCCACAAGATTTGAAACCTACATAGCAACAGAGTAGAAAGTGAGTCTCTTGCAAGACTCAGTAAGTAACCTCTTGATACCCTTAAATTTATCATCATTTCTCACCTTCCACAAATGCCACATGATCTCATTGGATAAGAAATACCAAAATATCTTACAATAAAACTTGAGCTTGAAATTACAAAAAAAATATATCATGCCAATTAATTTTACCATTGCTATTCCAGACCTTCATCTTATGGAAGAATAAGTACCAAATTTCTTGAGCATAAAAACATTCAAAAAGAATATGTTTGATAGTTTCTAATAAAAGAATAGTCTAGTAAATTATGTTCATAATTTGTGTTCAATGGACCTCGGTTTTATCATTATACTATCCATCTAATACCATATTTTAATCTAGGTTTCAACTATCTCAGATCTAAAGAAGCACCTTCAATTAACCATTTAAAGTACTATAAAATAAGGTAAGACTTTTACTTGAGAAAGGTTGGGTACACTTGTAGGATTAAAGTTCTCACAATCATCAAGATTTATTGGCACATAGACACAACCTGCAACATATGAAGTAATGGATGACTACAAGTTAGTGAAATGGTCCTTAATATGTGAGTGGTTTGCAAATTGATTGGTAGAAAATAAGGTTACAAATAGATCTACATGAAAAATTATGAGGAAAATCTACTATAATCATCAAAATAGATGAAAAGTTCAAAGGAAAGAGCCGAGCTACATCTCTAGAGCCTAAAAAAACATATGCAAGAAACATAAAAAAAAGAAAACCAATTTTTGGATGAATACAAAATGGTTCCTTCAACAAGTGATTCATATGCTTTCACACCTGACACAGGACATTAAGAAGATTTTAGTCTTCCTCTGTGAAATTAACTACTTACAGAGTAAACCCAAAAACCAATATTATATACCTCCATGTCTAGCTGAGGGTAGGTATAAGAGAAAAAAATTTCTTCAATGCAATGCAAAAAATATCAATGTGTGTGTAGGTTTGTATTACTCAAAATATCATTTCACTGCCTAAGGAAAAATACCAAAGTGATGTTTTAAATTTCAATCTTCACATAGGCTCCCTTATTGCTACACATGCATATACAAGCATTATTCGAGCTCTAAACTATTCAAATATTAAGGATTTAATTAGCTATAAGATGGAAAGTTATTGTTTAGACACAATCCATCATCTTTTACATATCTTTATTCACTCCTAGCACTTCAGATAAATTTGTGTAAATGAGATAGAAATGTGAATCTTTTATAACAAAGAAAATTCTTAAAAGGAGGGGGCAGAGAGCAAAGGGTAGGGGGACAAGAGAATGCTTCAATGTATAGCAAAGTATAACATTTTGATCATTATAACAATGAAATGAATCTTAAGTTTGAAGCATTAATATCATTTACAACATTTATGATCAAGAATGAATCTAAGTAGAGAAACTTTTGCATACCTGCAAATGGTACAAAATTTCATGGTTAAGCCAAAGCCTCCCATCAACAACAAGATCCAAATATTTGTGTATCTATCTCAATCGAGCCTCTAAACCCTTCAGAGCTGTCAATTTTTCCACTAACCTGTTATGCACAAAAGTCAAATTTTAGAGTTATGTCACCAGTAAAAATAGAAGAAACAGAGCTTTGAAACCAAATCCACACACAACACAATGTGGTATTCATACAAAGCTATACAAACAAACTAAACTTAGAACATTGGTATGGAAAAAAATTCAAATTATGATGCAAAGCATGGATTCAGGGTATAAAGAATCATTTTTCTACCACCATATTGAAAATTTAGCACTTTCTTTCATCTTTGCATATTGGTTTGATGCTTCAAACAATGCATTTATTATATTTAAAAGTGCATTACCTTATTGAGCTTCTCTTTGTTTTGAGAATAGTTTAATATTCTCTACTTAATAGGGCCAACCACGTGATGGTGGAAGCTCATTTGGTCCCTCCAGCCTCCTCCCCCCCCTCACATCACTCTCAATTCTCCATACCCAATCATATAGTATTAATCATTCATTCATCCATTAATAACATATAACATTCATTCATTCATCCATTAATAACATATAACATTCATTCATTAACATATAAAATTCATTAATTAACATATTCACATTCATTCATTAACATATAATATTTATTCTTTTAGTTTTTACATATTATCAAAAATATGGTTGTCATCATATGATTACAATTATCACTTTTTTTTTGTTTCTTTTTTAAATCTAAAAAAAATATGAAGTGGAGTATCATTTTCTAAATCATCTTTCCCCCCTTTAGTTGTTCTTCCCTCTACTTGTGATCTTAATGTACGCCTAGTTGTTTGCTCACGACGTGGACACCGCTGCAAGGGGGGTCTATTGCAATAACAAAGAAATGTTAAACTGATATGTTTTATTATTATTGTTACAAGTATTTGATTAATTAAAAGAACATTAGAGTGGTTCTCTTTACCTGATGGGTCCACATTATGTTCTGAAACTTTTGTTATAGAATCATGCTCAACATGCTGAACACCCTCTAAATCCTGATCTATAGTTGAAACAAGAAAGGTTACATTAATTAATACACCAATTAAAATTAAATATGTTCAAAAGAACATGAGAGTGGTCCTCTTTACCTGATTGGGCCACATCATGTTCCTGATCATTCTCAACATGTTGATCATGATCTACATGCTCTATTAAAGTTGAAACACAAAATGTTATATTAATTAATATACCAATTACAATTAAATATGTTTAAAAGAACTTTAGAGTGGTCCTCTTTACCTGATGGGGCCACATCATGTTCCTGATATTCTCTAGCCTGATCATGCTCAACATGTTGATCACGCTCTACAAGCTCTAAAGTACTGGGATGCACACCATGACCTTCATCTGCAGGTTGTGCTCCACCCTCACTAGGCTGCATTCCAATGTCATGTGCAGTATTATCATTGTTTGAATGTTTAAAACAAATAGGCATGTAATTACTTTATGGTGGAAATTAATATTGAATAGATTGCACAAGTATTCAATTTTCAATAAAATTTATTGGTTTTATTTACCTGCGTGTTGGATGTAGTGGAAGGTTGTGTTTTCCCAGTCAAGAATATTAGGCATTTAGCCACGACTTCCTAGCCTTGCTGGAAGGCAATCTTCAGGTCATCTTCTGTGGGAACTCTGTTGAATTCAGAGCCCTAAATTTTTGCATAAGATCATGAATTTTACTTCTAAGGTGTGATAAAACAAAAATTTGTTTTTAATTTATTATTTTCATATTATATTTCATTTATTGATACTTACAATTCATGCGGCTAATTTCATATAACCACCAGAGCCAAGTTTGTGTTGCCCTTGTTTTTTTAGTCTTTCCTTTGTTTCCTTCGATGTGTCGGGCAACCTATGAAATTTTTTGAAATACGTTAGATTATGTAAAAAGAAAGAGTAATCAGTATATAATTACATTGTTGGGGTATGTACAGGATCATCATGGAAAAAACAGGCCCTTAAGTGGCAAAAAATTTAGAAAAATTAGAGTTAGGCAACTTGATGTAAAAATTTGAATAAGTTATCTATATTATTTCAAAAATATGTAATAGAATCTATAGCAAATGGAATGTAGTTTCTAAACTACTAGATTTGTTTAAAAACAAATCTATTTGGTGAAAATTTGAACTTTCAATGCAATATTACTTAAATTTTAGGGAAAAAATAAGTAGGTGTCTGTCTGACCACCCTAACCACAATACAATAATAATATTTTTTATAAGATTTTAGATATAAGTAGAGGGCTCATGTCCTAATGTGATACATATTATTTTGTAATTTTTTTCCAAGTAAATAATTAATTATGATTCTTTTATTACAACTTTTAAAAAATATAAAAATTTGTATGTCTGACCACCTTAACTTGGTTAAAATTTCATGAAATTCAATTTTTCTTTTTTTAATCCTATAGTATGCGAAGCATAGAATGTGATGTATTTTTGGGATTCAAAAAATGTGATACCATTTGAAAGGTATAGATGTTTTTCAATCATCCTATCAATCAAGACTTTAGTCGTAATTCAAATAGAAAATGAATAATAATTACTTACTAAATTGAAAGTAAAGCATAATTTATATTGGTGGAAAGATGAGAATCTCCTTTAAAAACCCTTTTCATTTCATCAATTTTAGGTAAAAAAGAAGTTGTCATCCACGTACCCATCATATTGCCACTTTTTGGCCCATCATGAACCTGCACATACCCGTTGATTGTATCACATACCTTCCTTGGCCCATTGGTGTCTTTCCTTTTTTTCTTTTCACCGTTCTCCTTTCCATCCAATGCCAGGTCCTTCCACTCCCTCTCTGGAATCATGGGGGATGCTCATACTTTTTGTTCTTCTCTAAATGTGACCTATATTTGTACCTCACATACTTTAGATAGGTACCAACTTTCTTAAGGACCTTGGTTCAGTTGAATGTTTTATCACCGAACAACACAACTAAACGGTTAATGAACTCATCTTTTAAATCTTGATTTTGGGCATTCCACCGTGTATGTATGGTGGTTCTGAAGAGCTCCAATGTAATATCACTTAGATGTTTATAAAAAACATCATTTCCTGCAAAATGATCATGGGATCAATAGTCTAAAAAGAGCAATCAATAAGTAAATTTCAATTGGATTATATATTATAATAATTAAAACATTTTAAAGTACGTGGGACCTTCTCTATCTTTATGGGAACGAAATCCTCGGTCACCACAAATGTGACTGGAAATGCTCCCATACTAGTAATACAGGAAGATCTAGGAAATGCTACTAAAACATCATCAGTACTAGTGGCCTCTGCATCCCAAGGTACATGCCTTGACGCATGTTCTGGCATGTGTTCGCTGCCAGAGGGTGCATTAACGGATGCCTGCATGGTATGCGTTGCCGACATTTCAGACGAAAATATAGGCATAAATGATGGGGTCAAATGATATGATGTATGCATAGGAAGATCAGGATGGACACTTGTACCAACCCCTACTCCTCGGGCAGCACTTGCAGTACCCTGATCATGGCCAGGAGCATCATGAGGAGGAAAATAATCCTATAAAAACAACACATATTTTAGTTCATGACATAAAAGAGAACAAAATATAAAACCATGAATGAACTTATGTTATAATTAAATACCTCATGACAGCTTACTTGCAAGTTTTGTGATCTCTTAGTCAATATTTTAACCCTCTCTCTTATCTCATTTGTTTGAGGCACTATGAATATCAACTTAACGATTTCTTCATTGCATTTTTTTTGGATCTTCCTTATCATATCCAGAGGGTTTGCTGAATAAGTGACGTCATCATCACAAAATATTGAGTGCACCTCACTATGGATGCTCTCATCTACTACTGGTGCCTTTCCCCGATCAGTCGACTGCAACAAGAATAATAAAAACATTATCGAAATTAACCCAATAAACTTATGAAAAAAACATAATAATAAAACATTTTTCTCGTATCTAATTTTTACAATTACAATGATGTAAACCTGTTAGGTAGAAGCCCCTGAAGATACATCACGATCTTTGCTCTGGGCCAGAGCCTTCTCCATATGATCAATGTCCCGCTGTGACAAAAATTAAATATAAAAAACATTACCGAAATGAAACCAATAGAGTTACGAAAAAAAACATAAGAATAAAATGGTATATTGGAGTCATTAATTAGAGATTGGGTAAAATGGTACATAGTACGTACCACCCCCATAGTAATTGTGTTTGTAACTAAGCAATTCAAATTGCAATTGATTAGCAACTCTTCCAATGCAGTTATTGATTTTATCGCACATACGAATACACGGTTTCCCTCACGCGCCTCGAATATACAATTGGGGTGCTTATTTGTTGACCCAAGTCAAGTACTATTTATAAACCCTGCAATATTCCCTAATGCTTTTGGCCTTCCATCAATGTACATAGCCACTCATTTATTTTGATCCTTATCTTTTAGTTGTATATAATTTGTTGACAGTGCATACCTACACATACTTCGTGTATATCGAACCAGTTGCATCCAATCTTTGTAATTGTAATAGGGTCCAACATACTCCATCAATTCAGTAACTTTTTCATAACATACCTTTATGCCATCCATGCAAAATAGGCCCAAACCATGTAATGATGATGGTGCTATGCGATATATCCTCTCATTGACACAAAAAATTAGTGTTTATTGGAGGAAGTTCTTTGGGTACCCATTGTTTCCATAGATGTTTATACCTCAAGGGCACCTCGACTTTGCCTATGCTCTCATCATCATAAGAACATGACCCCCCTTCAGGAAGAAAAAATTCCATGCGTTTACAGAATTTTCTTCTAATCTTTTGACCTCTATTTGATCTCCCTCTTTTAGACATACTACATGTCTCGCTTTCCTCTTCTCTTCCTGAATTTCCCTCGCTCGAGGAAGACAGATCTGACAAATACCTATTTGGTGGTACCTGCACTCATAAGGATGTTGGATGAAGTTCTTTCATGGTGATGTGATCCCAAGGTGACATTATTATTAATCTATCATTTCATCGCTAAAATTTCACAGGTTATAAGGTAATCAGGTCTTGATAGATTGCAAGTTATAGTTACTACCATCCAAATGTGTCCATCACAAATCAAGTCTACTTAATGTTGTAACTCCCAAACTTTGTAACAAGTGTTAAATGTGACTATGGTCCACCAGTTACACAACCAAGGCCTCAAATATATTCTCTAATTGTAATCAAAGGACTTTTTCTTTTCATTCAAGTAAATAAACTTGAAGGAAAACACCACCAAGTGGTTTATTGGACACCTACATGACTAAAAATAGCAACAAATTTACATTTAATTTCCATATGTCTAAGTGGTTAATGGGGAGGGAGTGTGTACTAGGCCTGGTTAATTCATCATAAGTTTATGCTTTGACAATAATTTTTTTTAAGTCATCTTAAATCTTCCTATGTCTAATTGCTAGGAGAATTTTGGTATGTTTTAAGGTAGGATGATTGATGAAAGAGCCCAAAGAGCCTTTCTCCATGGTATCTAGGTACACATAGCAGTGGTCTTCTCTTATACGGTTGGACATGATTTAAAGAACATAGCTAGGAATTATTCATTTAACCTAAGGTTTTCTCATAATGCCATCATTGGAAAAGTATGATCAAATTCTTCTATTATGAAGAGTTGGTCTATGTTCCTCTAGTAATCACTATAAATGTTTGTAAGGATAAAATGACTAATTGCATCAAATAGGAGAGAATCAACTTTGAGTTCTTCAAAGATTATATTTCTCTATTCATAATTTTTAAGGGTTGTGAGTGGAGGAGGTTATCACTACCAAGAAAGGAGGAGACCTTTCCTTATATTCTTTTATAATTTTCATTATTCTTATTTATTTTACACTTATATTTACAAATACACATACATATGCATTTATTGTTTTCATTTATTTCTCATGTAGTTTAATAGTTTGATGCGATTTCATATTATATGTGTTGAAGACTTTACTCAATTTCAATTACATTAATTTCATGGGATATTTTTGTATCTAAAACACTACAAAATCATATGCTCTTTGCATTTACAATTGCATTTAGAAATACACATTTATATACATAGATATAGATTTCTTTAATGATATGTTGCATTTATTGTTCTAGGAGAGTATCCAATAATTACATTTACATTTACATTTAAAATACATATACATACATACATATATATGTGTGTGTGTGTGTATAATATATCATTACTCAGTATTAGAAACAACCCATTAGGTCTGCACATGGATAAAAATTCATAAAATCAGATCTCCCATACATGTTTTGTTGAAACCTAGGCTTGAACCTCTCATTTCATATGCTTTTCTTCACAAAACTATTGAGGACATCAGCTATACCTTCTTTATTTCTCATCCTACGCCCTATTCATTCATCCTACAATTACAACATTATCCATGGGGCCTCTTGCACAAGCTACAATAATCACAAAAAGTGTAAGAGCCCCTTTATATCATGTTCATTCTAAAGCTCCCCTCAAAAATAGAATTGCTTCAGTTATGATTTTGTTGGTGAGTTGTATGGACAAAATCATTAGCACCGGCTCATTCTTGGAGTCTTTTGAAAGAGAAGCGAATCAGGTGGCAGTTAAGTACAAACCTTATAGTGTCAAGGTGAATGAGGTGATCAATTTTGATTGGCCAACTGATGAAGAGTACTAGAAATGGGTAAATGTATATTTAACTGAGGAAGAGTGAAAAGGAGTAGGCTGCTAACAATTGACAAATCAGTTGTTGCAGTTAGAACAAATTCTAGTTTTTTTTTTTTGGTGACAGTCTAGGTGTGGAATTCTTGAAGTTTTTTGTTGCTGCATCAACCATTCTTAGTAGACACGATGAACAAGAAGATTCTGCAGGAAGTTATTTATTTGTAATAGGGGAATTTTGGAATATCACCAAGGTGGTCAATTGGCTAGTGACATGTGTGCTTTGTGATGCTTGTTTACTCCTTCTTTTTCTATAAGAAGGATTTCAAGGCTATAAGTACGGGTTAACAAGTTAGATATTTTTGGTCGAGTCTAGATGAAGTTGTAGAGTAAATTGTAAAGTCTGATGGTTTTAGGAAAAATGCAATTTAGGTTTTGAGTCATTATGTAGTAGGTTTTGAATTCATGGGGATTTGATGTTTTATGACAGTACTGGCATTTGAATTGATATGATTAATTCAAACTCATGTCTCTCCATTGTACAAGCATATCTGAATTTTGAATAAAATGATCAAAGGTTGTTTCATTCATCTCACTGTTGTGGTGTGTATGATTCTTGTTTTAGGTTTAATTCAAGGAATTAATTAAAATGCTTGAATGAGATTGTAGGTGGATATGTTCTGTATAAGGATTTGATAAGTAGTATTGGGTTAGAATACATATTGATGAGATTGTAAAGCAATGTTATCAAGGATCTTATATGTTATGTGTTAAATCTATCATAAACCCTTAGATGCTTATAAATTTGACTCCTCCAATGGATATATGGCACTGATCTAAGTTGTACTTATTTGTATGGTTCGGTATTTTTTTTCCTTTACCTAGAGCTTGCTAAAAATTGCAAATCAATGACTATCTTATACTGTGAAATGTTGTTGTAGTTATCTGATGCTCCAAATAGTTGATATTATTGATAAACAACTAATTCTATTCGGTATTATCCTATTATGTTGGGCTATTAAATGAGATTATTTGTTGTTGTTAATTTTGTTTATGATGATGGTGCAAAGGTTGTAAACGCATTAAGGGATCACCCTCTCGGGTCTTGCAGAGCCCAAAGTGTAGGAGGTCTTTCAAATCCTTATCAGTTGGTCTGGGTCCTTCGAGCTGCCCTTTATTGGAATTGGAAATTGCATAGGTAGATTAGAAGATCAACCTGATTACCATAAAAACAACGAACGCCTTGCATATGTTTGTGGTGGAGGTATTAAAGAAGAATTTTATGCCTCTATTTCCATTCATTAGATCTACCTTAGCCTAGCACATACTTGGGCTAAGTCTACAATTGCTTCAGACTCATGCGATGAAGGCTATGTGTGATGAAATCCTAGACCTCAACCAAGATGTGGGTAGATTATGGGAGTTTTTCCAAGACCTAATGCTGGTGGATAAAAATGTGAAAGACTAAGCTATTTTATTTTTTTGTCTTATCTTATACCATTTTACAAGAATGGGGGTGCTAATGTATGAGAAGATCTTTGGAAACTAGGCATGAAAATTGAAGGTTAAAGAGAATGGGGGTGCCAAACATATAATACTCATTGCCCCTTGGTCATTGATTTTCCCTGAGTGCCCTCAACCTCATCCTCAGCGCTGGTATTGACCTTTTTTTCACTCCAAACTCTTCCTCGGCACTGATATTCACCTTGTTTTTACTCCTCCAAACTCTTCGTCAGTGCTAGTATTGACCCTCTTTTAACTCCAAACTCTTCCTCGGTGCTAGTATTGACCTTGTTTTCACTCCTCCAAACTATTCCTCAGCTCTGATTTTGACCTTGTTTTCACTCCTCCAAACTCTTTGTTGGCATTGGTATGGACCTTGTTTTAACTCCAAAATCTTCCTCAGCACTGGCATTGACCTTTTTTTCACTACTCCAAACTCTTCCTCGATGCTGGCATTGACCTTGTTTTCACTACTCTAAACTCTTCCTCGACGCTGGCATTGACCTTGTTTTCACTACTCCAAACTCTTGTTCGGCGCTGGCATTGACCTTGTTTTCACTACTCCAAACTCTTCCTCAGTGCTAACATTGACCTTGTTTTCACTACTCCAAACTCTTCCTCAGTGTTGGTATTGACCTTTCACTTCTCCAATTTGATGAGCTACAACCCGGTTTCATTAGGTTTTACAGTATGTTAATTAAGTTGAAAATTTTGGCACCATTTAGCTAGGTTTTAATATTCTACAATATAGTTAAGTATATATTAGCTATATTTTACATAATAAATAATATAATTATTCAACTTATTATAATTATATATTATTTTCTTTAACAAAAGTATTAAATACATATAGAATTATTATAATTAATAATTAATAATAATTATATTTTTATATAATACAAAATATAATTAATATAATATATATTTAATATAATAGTAATATATATTAATATGATAGAGAGAAACTAAATTTTGATTGGTTGTTTCATGTCAACAATCCAAGGATGGCATGTGTCCTTGGGGATTTATACTCAAGGTAGCATTCCATTTGATTAAAGATATGATAGTTCTCCCTTAAGACCTCTTCAATGTACCCATTGCACACTTAAGGAGACAAAGATAAATATAGGGAAGAAAATATAGAGAGAGGGAGATAATGACAAACATACCAATAGAAAGGGAAACAAAGAGATAGAGAGGGGTAGAGAGATAAAGAGATAAGGATGAATAGATAGAGATATAGGGAGGGTGATTGATATATCTCTCCCTATCACTCTCTATATATCTATATCTCCCACTATCTATGTCACACCCTCTTCTCCCCTCTATCTATTGAGCTATCTCTCCCTCTCCCCCTTTCTCTCTCATTCACTCCATCTCTCCCTCCATCCCGAGTTGACTTTTTTCTAGGTTGGCTATCAGTACATTGATCCATAACAATGCCCAAGCCAAAGTACTAAAAATAAAATATCTAATTTGTTTTGGATATCCAATTCGTGTCTAATATCTAATTTGAAAAAAAAATTAAAATCTAATATTTTGGTGCTATAAATCAGATATCCAATTTTTGCACACATATACCCAAGAGTAATTAGGAGGTGGAGGGTGGGAAAAAGAGAGAGACGAAAAGGGAGAGAGAGAGAGAGGGAAAGGGGGGGGAGAGAGAGAGAGAGAGAGAGAGGAGGGGGAAGGGAGAGAGATAATCGTGAGAGAGGCAAGGAGGAGGAATGAGAGAGAGAGGGGGGTAAAGGGAGAGAGAGAGAGATATACAGAGAAAGAATTAGGAGGGGGAAGGGAGAGGGGAAGAGGGGAAGAAGGGGAGAGGTAGAGAGAGAGGGAGAGAATTAGGAGGGGGAAGGGAGAGGGGAAGAGTATTGATAGTAGAGGATAGAAGGTTTAAGGGTTTATGGTT
>VDFB02116544.1:0-12241 GCA_007258455.2 Sequoia sempervirens | reverse complement strand
CTTTGCCAAATGTGCAGAGAACTTGGATGGACTTGAATTCTGGATTAGCATGCTGCCACCCGTCACGATGGAGGAGGTCATCGCAGTAGTGTCCAAGTTCATCAAACGCAATGCTGCTCATGAGGATAAGGGTGCCTCTCCTTGATGATAGCTGCAACTGCCTCTTTACTGATTGTTTTCTGATTGATAACTCATGTTATTTTGGGCAACCCTAATTAGGGTTGAGTTGTAATAATCTTGGCCGTCGATATTGTTTTGATCTCGGCCTTTCATTTGATTCTTGAAACTCTATTTAAACTGATGATCTCTCATTTTTTATTGGTAGTGGAAACAATATATGAAATTGTTGCATTGACACTATTTCTGATAGTAAAAGCTCTTATGCATGATTTGCTTTGAACAACTTTTATTGTCAAATAGTAAGCGAGGTTACATATATTCTTCTACCATAGATTAGAGATAGATTAAAGTTAGAATTAAGTTAAGTAGAATTTGCTTTGAATGTTTTGGTTAAATAAATGAGAGATTGATCGTATAGATTCAATGGTGAAGTCTTGCTCATACCTTCTTCGAATGGATGATTTGCATTCGATGCGTAAAGTTAGCCTGAGTTCATTATTGTGGAAGCTTAACTTCAATCTCATTCAAGGCTTGAAAATCATTATCACACCCCTTGAAGATTGCACCCACTTTGCATAAGTTGTCCAAGGGAGGCGAAACAAAGTGCGGTTATCCTTTCACCGAGTCTTTACTGTCTCTTGAGTTCTTAGGCATAGAATAAATTTTCTAAACCCTTATCTTTTTGCCATTTTTTTTTGAGATCCAAATTGAAGTCCTACCCAAAGGAGCCTTTTAATGATAAATCTTCCTAAGTCCCTAACTTGTAAAAAATAGCCCAGCGTAAGTCCCCTTGTTTATTACCAGCATATCACAACGCCCATTGAGCCTATCCACACGTCAAGACCTGACAAAAGAAACCTTGGAATCGCCATATGATCTTCTCGCAATCTTAGCATACGCGGTGGTTTTTCAAGAGAGGATAGAGTGTCTTTGGACATTTTATTCTTAAGTGTTCAGTGGATGATAAAACGTACACCAACAGGTGGCAAACCTCTTATCCATCCGGGATGCCTTCATGAAACAAGAATTGGAATGGGAGAGTGCCTTTGTCGGATATGTTGATGACTTGGACAGGCTGGAATTCAGAATAAACATGCTACCACAGGTCAGGATGGAAGAGGTCATCCCGATCGTGTCCAAATTCATCAAACACACTACTACTCAAGAGGATAGGGATGCACTTCCTAGCACCACTTGTCTTTCATGCAATTAAGGATGATGGTATTTTTAGAAACCCTAATTAGGGTTAATGTGTATTGATCTTGGCCATTGGTTTGTTTCAATCTTGGCCTTTCATTTATTATAAGAAACTCTATATAAACTCTTGATCTCTCATTTTCATTTTGTGAAGAAAGTGTATGAGATTGTTGCGTATTGCTACTTCCGATAATAAAAGCTCTTATGCATGGTTTGCTTTGAATCCCTTTTATTGTCAAGTGGTTTGCAAGGTTTCATATCTTCTTCATCATTAGATTAGAATTAAGATAGAATTTGATTTGAATGTTTGTTAAATGAATGAAAGATCTGATAGTATTGATTGGTGAAACTTAGCTCATACTTTCTTTGAATAGATGATTTTTATTCAATCTGCGTAAAGTTAGCCCTGGCATGATTGTGGATGCTTAACCCGGTTTAAGGATAAAGTATTATTCAAGACATAGAAATTATAATCACACCTTGAGATTTACCCTTTTGTATAGTTTGTACCAAGGAAGCGAAGCAAAGTGTGGTTACTAGTTTCACCTAATCTTTACGGTCTCTTGAATTCTTAGGGATAGATTAGAACTTCTAAACTCTTATCCTTTTTGCACTTTTGAGAATCCATTGCAATCGAGGAGTTGCATTTAATGTTAAATCCGTCTAAGTCCTAAACTTGTGAATAATTATTTAACGTAAGTCCCTTTGTGTATTACCATCATATCACAACGCCCATTGAGTGTATCCACATGTCAAGAGCTGACAAAAGAAACCTTGGAGTTGACATATGATCTTCTCGCAATCTTAGCATATGCGGTGATTTTATTCAAGAAAGGATAGAGTGTCTTTGGACATTTTATTCTGTGTGTTCGGTGGATGATAAAACGTACACCAACAGGACCCTTGCAATAAAAACACAATCTCCTCCTACGCAAATCATTAATTGTTTCCCTATCCAAAGGGGCTGCAAATTTCCTCTTTTGATCAGCATTCTCTGTTTTCTTTGGGTCTGATTTGCTGTCATTAAAAGATGAAGATGGTTTGGGATTGAACTTACTGCATGGAGCTGTAAGTTCCATACTACAAGCTATCCTCATAGCCTCCTGCAAAGTAGGGGGATCAAATGCCTTGATCCAACCTCTCATGGGCTCATAAAGACCCTCAACAAATAATATGAGAAGCCTCCTCTCAAATATACCTGTCACCATGACCGAGAGCTTTTGAAATTCACCAATGTAAGATTCAAACTGCCCATTTGTTTCAACTGAGCTAGATCTCTGAAGTACAACTCTGGATCTCTTTTGTCAAAGCGCTCAATAATATGAATGAGGTCGAATTGCTCTTTGCTCCTTATATCTCCCTCAAAATGGCACGATTTTTCCTTCAATAGAGTTTTTAATACATTTAAAATCAATGTTCCATGGGGACGCATCCCCCCCCTTTTTTCCGTCCCCCCGTCCCGGACATTTCGGGGACTTGGAGATGCCAAGGGGACATCCCTCCGCCGTCCCTCCACCGCCGTCGGGACGTGAGAAACATCTCGGAGACGCGAGAGACGTTCGGGCATCTCCGAGACGTCTCAAGGACGCCCAAGCGTCCCTCAAGTGTCTCAGAGACGCCTAGACGTCTCCCGCGCTGGGATATTATTAAAAGTCAATTTTTAAAAAAATTCTTTATTTTTTATTGGTCTTTGTGCCTAGGGTCGAACCCTAAAGGCTTGTGGGACCCATCTCAAAGCCTCTAAATGAAATAAAAGTCTAATTGCTCATTTTTTTACTCACATATGCATTTGATGTTTTGCAGCAACTAGGTGAAGAAGAGGAAAATCAGTGAGAAGAGTGAGTGAAAGAGTGAGTTTGAGGTGCTGCAAGTGCAAGAGGGGTGAGAAGGAGAAAGAAGAAGAAGAGGAGGAGCATTCTACACCAATTTTGAAGGATTTTTCAAGCACAAGGTAGGGTTTTATGACTGTTTTTCTTAGTTTTTTCAATTTTTTTTTTGTTTTGTTTTCCAAGTTTTTAAATTCATTTTGAAAATGTAGTTTGATGTTTGAAATGGTCATTGAAATGAAAATCAAAACATGAATATGCATTTGCAGCCATGTCTATGAAATTATGATTAAAAAATTAATCATAATTTCATATACATGGCTGCAAATGCATATTCATATTTTGAATTTTCATTTCAAGGCTCATTGTTTTTTTTTCATCTTTCCATCAAGATTCATCATGAAATTTTCAAATTTTATTTTCAACTTTGTTAAACTAGGCTGAAACTAGGCACTTATAGAATTTATTTGTTTATTGCAGTGTCACAATGAGCTCTCATGACATCAACATGAGTGAGGATGAGGTTCATTCACATAGTGATAGTGATCCTGAATATGCACCTGAGGCTGAGGGGGATGACCATGGGGCTAAGCATGAAGTCCAAACTAGTTCTGTTGGCGTGGTTTTGGAGACCACACCAACAGAATAAAGAATCTCCCAGCGGATGCTCTATCCTCTGCTTGAACAAAGTATTGACGTACTTCCAGATTCTGCGAGTGAGTTCATGCTTTCAACTCCAAGGTTCCGATAACGTGAATAGACTCAGTTGGCTCAATGTGATATTGTTGGTATTTCAAGGGGACTTACACAATTGTTCGACAGCTAACAACAGACAGTAGACTAAGGGCTTTCATGTAATTCAAATGATTTGGCAGGTGAGCACGGGTTTCCTAATTCTAACCGGGAATGAACTGAAATTAAAAGAGTGTAGGGCCTAAGAAGTTTATGTTCTATTCTAGGACATGGGACGTGGGATCAATCTTGACAAACTTCGACCAGACACTGCTCCGCCTCACGTTGGACAACTTACACAAAGTCGGTGCAATCTTCAAGGGAGTGACAAGAGGTTTTCAAATTATAACTCAACATGTAAACACCATCAGAACGACGCATACAAACACATGAATCACAATCGAAGTTAAGTTTGTAAGAAGTTTTCCGGTTGACCACACAAAGGAATAGGCACAAATTGACCCAAAGTACTAGTGGTATGGATACAAAATGATAGAGTTATCGGTGCTTACCACAAGTCCACAACTAACATCTACTTGCATGATAATGAAAACTATTTTACTTTAAGCTACTTCAAAGATGCTACATGAATTGGAAGGACGAAGAAGCCTCAACAACTATTCACAACAAAGAAGAATTCACCATCAATGAAAATTCTTTTATTATGAAAGCATACATGACAACTTCTTACAAAGTATCCAAAGGGAAGACTTTCCTTCCTTTTCAATCTACCCTACTTTACTTTCTACTCTATCAACTTCTCTCTACTCCTCTAAGCTCTGCCTCTGCCTCTAAATCTAATTTCTAATGAATTACAAATGAGGGGGACTCCCCCTTTATATAGCTAGCCAAGTCCCAAAAGACGGCTAGGGTTACAATCAATAGAGTGGCTAAAATCGTGCCACCTCAGCCCTAAACAAGATTTGCCCTAAAAACCACCACAAAGGAGAGTGGGGTAATAAATAAGCCATAGTATCCACCACCCTTCTAGAGATTCGTTTGTAGGCCAACGTTCACACTATTCTCGATCTTCTTTCTTGGCCCCGTTTATCTTAAACCGCTCGAGCCTGATTCTTCTATCGCCGAGTTAACACTTGGCCAATTTCTTTTAGCTTTTCTTCCGCCAGTTTGGGGAAACTCATGGCTTTATCTTCTTCCAGAAGGTTGCCAATATCATAGGTAGCCATCGCTGATCCTTAAAGAGTGCTCCTAGCCTCCACATCATCTGCAAAACAAGCAAGGAGAGGGGTATTAGAACATTTCATAATATAGAGTTCAGCTTACTTGCGAGGGATGTTGCTTCAAGCGTTCATCGCCAACTTTGTGTTCGAGTTCATGCCTTAGACAAACTTCATCTTTGAGAAATTCATTTCACTACCTGGGGCTCCGATACTCAATTTCGTTCAACTCCGGCTCTGGAAGACTATCCTCACGAAGGATTTAAGCAAATTCACCTAGGCAGTTCATTTCAAATTCATGCGTCTAGAAGTTTGCACCACTCGCCCTTAATATTATTGTACAGCCGGGTTATGAATGAGTGACTTGTGGCTATCTTAACTCTATTAGATCATATTATCATTAGTATATTGTTATTTAGTTGTTTGGAGTCAGCCCTAGGAAGTCTTATATAGGTGTGTCTAAATTAGAGGCCTAGAGTGATATCCTTGGCATAAATAGAGTATATATATAGGGAGGTTGTAGGTCTTATTTCATCATCAAGTGTGAAGTGTGTTCTCATTAGAGATATTTGGAGGTTTGCCCCTTCAGGTAAGCGGTATTCTCGGTTATTATCAAGTATTTGGCATATTTCATATCATATTCTTCTATTGTGCAAGTTATTTCCTTAACATTTACGCCAAGGAACCACATTTTTCTTCACACCTTGCCATAGAAAATTTTAAAATTTTCCCTTAGGAAGAATTCATCAACTTCGAATTACCCATCAAAGTCTTCACACGAAGGCGGAAGGCCCGAAACATGGAGACTTCAAAATCCAACTCCTCATCGACAATCTTTGATACGAGGAAGAAAATTTCCTCCAGGCAGCGTCCGAGATCCATGGAATTTACCCAGCGAAGCGGGTTCGATTTTAATCTTGAATTTTGAACCTTAGAAAATATTCTTTCATCAGAGTTATTCGTTCTTGATCCATCTGCGAGAATTTTGCTCTGACTTGGAAAATTTTTTTGCTCATCATTCAATGTTGGCACTTTCTGACTTCATCACTGGCAACTTCACTTGGACTACAGGAAAATCTTATCTCCAGAGTCTAGGCGTATTTTCTAGAGGAGGAAATATTTGTGCCTTAGAAAATTTTTGATCACCTTGAAAATTTTGCCTTAGGAAATTTTACTCAACTCTGTCACCTTGCCTGTGGTGAGGAAAATTTCATTTCATCAACTTACTTAGAAAATTTTTCTTGAAGGCGCATCACACTTAATTTATTTTCATCTAGCAATTTCAACGCCCAGGCATGCATTATTCATCCTTTGTATTTTATTCTCCATAAAATTTCCAACGCCCTAGCAATCATCTTCAACACCTTAGGCGCATTTGTCAATTGATGAAGGATAAAACCATGCCTAGCATATTTTATTTTCCATCACCCACCACCTTACACACTTGAATTACTTTGGGCGCACTTTCTTTGTCATGGAGAATATTTTCAACGCCTAACCTATATCTCACCATCCTTTACTCCTTAGGCGCACATAGCACATGTAGAAGAGAATAATAACCACGCCTAGGTAAATACTTTCAACACTTAGCATTTTACTTCACACCTAACACACTTTATTCACCCTCCATCTTACTTCAACTTGAGCGCATTTCTCATACTCAGGAGAATGAAGACTTTATTTCAACGCCTTCTTTGACTTTCTCCTCTTCTTGGCACATTTGAGGGGGTGAGAGGGATGGGCGCATTTGGCATGTAGTGGAGGATAAAGCTCATTCAAACGCCTTTTGACTTCTTTGACCATGCTTGTACATGGGGCGCATTTTGTATGTATAGAGGGATGAAACTTTAAGCGCCACCTCTTGTCTTCACATGCCCTTACTTGGGCGCATTTGAATATGCATGGAGGATGAGATTCTTTGACTCTTGTTGACTAGCTAAAGATGGGCGCATATTGCCATATGTGGCGGATGAAGTTCATTCAAAACACTTTGACCTTGTTGACTCCTTGGGCGCATTTTACATGTAGGGGAGGATGAACATTTCAACGCCTTAGCTTTCTTTCTTCTTCCTTGTAGTGGGCGCATTTTGCCATGTAAGGAGGATGAACTTTACTTAGAATATTTTTTAGCATGCCATCACTTTGAGGGCGCATTTCCTATGTGGTGGAGGATGAAACTTGTTGACCTTTTGACTTTTTCCTTGCATGGGCGCATTTGATGCTTGATGAAGGAGGATATTTCTAACTTAGAAATTTTTCATGCTTCAAGGCCAAGATGGGCGCATTTTACATGGGGAGGTGGATGAAAACATGTTAGAAAATTTTCAAACACCTGGAAGGCAAGTTGGGCGCATTTCACCTGTGGTGGAGGATAAACTTCAGACTTAGACATTTTTCTCGTCTTTGCCAGCTTCTCTGCCCTGCTATTTATAGTAAGCCCTCCGATTTTTGCATCTCTGAAGCCCAGAACGACTTGAAATTTTGAACACTGCATCCTCATGACCCTGTTGTCCTGTCGACACTGCCATTTTTAGCTGACCAGCTATTTTTAGCCCATTTTTGAAGATGATTTACTATAAATAGTAATTGCTTGTTTCTGATAGCTCCATTGCTCCGATCGACTTGAAATTTGAATGAGGTGCTCCTCACCACGTGACCTTACTGTCAACATCAACGCATGCAGTTGATTTACTATTTTTAGCCAATTTCCAAATTGACTTACTATAAATAGTAAGTGCTCCGCTTGACTTCAAATTTCACCAGCGTAAAGCCCTCGGCGGATGTCGATCGCGGTGGTTTACAATCGGTTTTCAAAATTTTGACTTCTTTACCCTCTTTCAAGCCCCGGCTGGAAACCCTAATCGCCTCGTGACGCAGACAAAAGATCTATGTTTCTTCGCTTTTGTGGCACCGCGACGTACTGCGGATTCTAAACTGTCAGAAGCGCCGACACACTCAAGTAAAAATAGTAAGTTCCTTATCGAAAGTGGGTATCTCCCATTTGCATGTCACACCATCGCGGAAGCTCTCGAAAACCCATCGTGAATCAATTCATTACGCAAAAGAAACCCGACATAAAACCCTAAAAATAGCCTGGAAGATCAATCGAAAAGTTGTCGCCTTCGCTTTGCATGTTATACCATCGCGAAGGTCTCGAAAAACCCAGAAGGAATATCCAGACATGCAAAGAAAATCTCTGCATCTGGACCCTGAAATTCGTGCCGGAAGCCGGACTGCTAAAAATAGTAAGCTGTCCGTTTTTGCTCAAATTCGGCATGCAAGCAGTCTGATATACTCTGAATGCAGTGTGATGATCGGAATCTCAAAAATGCTGACAAATTGTCTGGAATTTCACACTTACTAAAAATAGTAAGTACCTCAGAATTTGATGAAATTTTGTTGAGAACCTGCTGGAAACATGCTAACATCAATGTTAAGCTCAATTTTCAAGTTATTCACTTTATTCGACCCCTGTACTGACCAGGAAGACAAAACCCTAATTTTAGACTTGGCCAATATTTTCACGTTTTAAGCTCACCGACGGATAAGACCCCAAAAGTAGACCGTAGAAAAGTACTTGGTGAGGGGAGAGAGAAAGACCAAAGCCAAAAGACCAAAATGGAGCAAAAATTAGGGTCCCCATCTTCAAATGGGGCGATGTGAAAAGGTCACACCGCCTCCATGGCATGTGAAGCTATAATTTTTAAATTTCCCTTCTACACTATTGGAAAAGTATGCTAGGGGTCCTTTTGATCCCAATTCCCCTCTCAAACAATTTGCAACAAAATATCTAAGCAAGCAACCACAAGGGGAAACATCTGGTGGCACAAGGAGGTGGAAGTGCAACTTTTGTGGTGAGGGGTGGTATGGCAGCATCACTAGAGTTAATGCACACCTTCTTTTCACTAAAGGAAAAGGTGTGGGGATATGTCATTTTTTGATAAAACTAGAAAACCTAAAATTCAAAGTTGAAATAAATAAGTTATGGGGTGTTCCTGATGATACTCCTATTGCACCTGTGCCTACTACTTTGTCTCAAAGGACACAACTTCAGCATAGCCAACAACAGAGATCTAGCCATACTTTGCAGATGAGAGTAGGAGGGACACCAATTTCTTCTTCTAGTGCCTATGCAGGAGAGGGGAGGGGGAAACGGAAATTGCAAAGTCAAACTCAAAGTAACCCCATTGCAGATTTGTTTAATGTGCAGCTCAAGGATGAGATAGATGATGCCATTGGCAAGTTCTTCTTTGCCAATGGCATTCCGTTTCTTGTTGCCCGATCTCCTTATTTTAAGGATATGATATCGATGGTGGCAAAGGGAGGACCATCATATGTGCCACTAGGTGAGACAAAATTAAGGACCACGATCTTGGATAAGAACTATTCCAAGATCAATTTGTTGATGGAGAAGATGAAGGAGTGTTGGGTTAAGACAGGATGCAGCATAGTCATGGATGGGTGGACGGACATTAGCCATCGTCCACTCATTAACATCATGGTTACATGTACTGAGGGACCATATTTTCTTAAGGCAGTTGATTGTTCAGGGCATCGCAAAGATGCTGATTTTCAGTTTGAGGTTCTCAGGGATGCTATTGAGGAGGTTGGGCCACAAAATGTGGTCCAAGTTGTGACAGATGTTGCACATGTGTGCAAAGCTGCAGGGAGACTTGTTGAGGCTACTTATAGGCATATTTGGTGGACCCCATGTTGTGTACATGCCATAAACAATGCACTCAAGGACATGGGAAAGATTGAATGGATTAGAGCAGTGGTTCATGATGCGAGAGATGTGCAGATGTTTATCTGCAACCACCACACATCACATGCACTCTTCAGGACCTTCGCTAAGAAGGAGTTCCTCAAACCTACTGATACGAGATATGTTTCCTATTTCATTCTCTTAGACAGAATGATTGAGTTGCAAGAGGCACTGCAACTCATGGTCATGACAGCAGATTGGAGTAGGTGGGCTGAGTCTAAGACAGAGTAGGGGAGGAGGGTGAAGGTTACAGTGAAGAGTGATGTGTTCTGGGCTAATGCAAAATATATTGTCACCATCATTAAACCAATTGTCCAAGTTATCAGGTATGGGGATGCGGATGCACCTAGCCTTGGAGAGGTGTATGAGTGCATCAATTCTATGCTTGATCAGATGAGGGTTGTTGTGCGAGAGAGGGACCCTACATTAGCATTCTACCACGAGCACATTCAGCCAATCATTCACAGGAGATGGGAGAAGCTCAACACTCCCTTGGACATGGTAGCCTATGCACTTAATCCTAAGTGGTACTTGACTAGGCCTAGTAGAGTAACACCGATAGAGGATGCAGAGATGAAGGTAGGGTTCTTCAGGTGCATTGAGAGGATGTATGGTAATGTAGATGCCAGTGTGATTCACACTGAGTGGACCAAATTTTCCACTCTTAGAGGTTATTCAGATGCAGCCAAGATGGATATGCGAACTATGGCGCAGGAGGACCCAATTTTGTGGTGGACTTGCCATGGATCAGGATCTTTGATTCCCACTCTAGCCATCCGATTGTTATCTCAAGTTTCTAGTTCTTTAGCTGCTAAGAGGAACTGGTCTACATATAGCTTCATCCACTCTCTTAAAAGGAACAAACTTACCTCTAGGAGAGTAGAGAAGCTTGTGGCTATACATAGTGCTTTGCATCTCATTGACCGCAAATCACTTTTGTACAAAGAAAGTCCAGCAACACGGTGGGATGTAGAACCAGAGGAGCCAGAACAGATTGATGAGGATGCTCCAGTTTCAACTTCAGATGTAGGGTTGGTTGGTGTTAGTTTGGCAGCGCTTGATCGCGAGGATCCCAGCAGTTCGAGTGATGAGGAGTTTAAGGATGATTAGAGGCCTCCCTTCACTACATTTTTGCATTTTGTACTTATTTTGATTATGATATCATATCAATGCACTCATGCTACTCATTGTAATCAATTTTATCATTATGATTATGATATGATATTATGATGTGACATGTCATATTTTCGATATTCATATAATAGAAATCTCAAATTCGACAATTTCATTCGTCAAATTTTAATATTTTATTTGATTACTAATAGTATTCAAGTATTCCAAATGTTAGTATTTGCAATTTTACTAATTTGCCAAAGTTTAATTTGAAATGTTATTCTAAAACATCTTTTTATAACTAGTTATTCAAGTACCATATGCATATCAATGCCGCCCCCCCGCCGCCGTCCCCAAACTTAGACCCCTTGTCCCCCCGTCCTTGAGACGCGTCCCCTTCAGGAAACTCCGTGGAACACTGTTTAAAATGTATTTAAGACACTTTATACCCTTTTTAAATAATTAATCTCAACTTTGGCATACCTTTTTGTTTACCATTTAATCACCCTTTATAACATTTAAGTGGCTCAATACTTTTATAAAGTTAAATTATAACTTTATAATATTCCCTTAAATTAATTAAATCACTTAACCACTTAAATATTAATATCTCTCTCAATATTCAATATTTTGACATGCTGTCTAAAGCTGGGGTCAACACTGTATAAGCCCCATGTGTCCAAGTGCCCTGATTAAAAATAGCATTACTGCCATAGTAAGTCCCTCAAACTAAGCCAAACACTGATCTGCAAAGGCTTGGAACTGACCCCAATACTGAACTGGAAATGGAATGATATCAACCTCCATTAATCGCCACTGAGACCCTCTATCCAAACATATTAGCCTACAAGGATCCAATTAATAGGCTAACCCATCTGCAACTGGTACTAACTAGGGTGGAGACATTACAGATCCTAATCTTTATATTAGACATTTTGGTGAGGATATTCTATTTGTTGTTCTATATGTGGATGATCTCATATACACTGGGAATAATTCCTCTTTGTTTCCTAAAATTGGAGCAATTATGGTTTCAGAATTTGACATGACTGATTTAGGACAAATGCATTATTTTCTTGGTCTTGAAGTTTGGCAACATACAAATGGTATATTTTTGTCCCAACAAAAGTATGTTTCAGATCTTCTTCAGCAGTTTCATATGCAGGATTGCAATCCCATGGCCACACCTATGGAGGTTGGTGTTAAGTTGTCTAATTCTAATGATTTCCCTTTTGTAAGTCCGACTCTCTATTGATAGTTAGTTGGAAGTTTTCTTTATTTGACCACTACTAGACCAGATATTACATATG
>VDFB02116543.1:0-29522 GCA_007258455.2 Sequoia sempervirens | reverse complement strand
ACATTAAAAAATATTAGATTGTTGTGCAAGTTATGTGATATGTACATGCAATAATGCAATTCTCAAGATGCACCCACTTTGAAAAATCACAAAAAATATATTCAATAAAAAATTACAAAAAAAATATACAACTTCTACTCCTCACTCTTAATTATATTGCTATCAATTGACTTTTAAAATACTAAATGCAACAAAAAAAGGGGGTGCACACTAGACACTATGTTATATTTTAGTGAGAAAAGAATGAATTCTTTTGTGTGTGTGTGTGTAATATTTGATTCTTTTAACCTTAACTATTTTTTAAAAACTTTAAATAGTTGTTTAGAAACTAGATTTAGAGTGCTACGATTTTTGTTCTTATCATATCTTCAAATTTTGAGTGCATGCATCTCAATTACTCATCCAAATTTAGTTTTATCTGATTTCAAGAAAAAATGGCCACTTTTGACCCCCTTTTTTATACTATTTCCATGCACTTACCTTAATGACATCCCTAGTTAGCCATGGTCATAGATGAAACCCTTATTTTGAATAATGGGGGTTGTGAAAAGGCATGCTTGAAGGTGGGGATCTGGGGAAATGCATGCTTGGCATTCAAGTAAATAATATTTTGAAGGCTCAACATTAGGGGTTTGGGGAATGTGAAGGTTGGATACCAAGATGCAATATGGTAGGGATCTTGGGATTTAGGGGTCAAGATGCCTTGCTAACACTTTCATAGAGGTAGGTTGTCATCAAAATCTAAAAGTCCAAAGAGGAATGTGTTGGTAGAATAGTGATAGCTAGTGAATCAAGGTGCCAAGTAAATGAAGAGATAGAAGTTTGAAGGCCTATGAGAGAAAAAAAAGCAAGAAGCATGGGTGTGGGGAATCAAGGAAAGGGATGTCAATGAGAAAATCTAAAATCTTACCTAAAGCATGAAAGTGACACAAACACTTATAAACTTTAAAAACTAAAAGGGGGACATTATATAATGATATAGAAGCTAAAAAGTGTCATACTATTTTTCAGAAATAGCTAAATAATTTGTTATATTGTTGACATATAAGATAAATGTGATGAAAAAATCAACATATTAAATTGAACATGGTTTAATAAGATAAATACCTTAGTTTTCAATAGATTAGATATGGTAATGATTTATTTGTTTACATATTGATATTTAATGTGTTATTGATGACAACTCAAAAATTAATTTTCAATTTATATACGTACAAGTTATGGTTGGTTTATAAAATGTGTCACCAAAAGATATTCTTGATAATATTATGTGTAAGCTTGATAAACAAGTGTCCTCAAATAAATAATTTTATATGCATAGACAAAGTTGATGGCATAGTAGTTATCATACTCCCACTCAAACTAAAGAACAACATTTTACAAGATTAAAAATCAAGCTTGCACTCCAGAGGACCTTCAAAATATAATTTTACTTTGTTCATATTTAAAGGGTGACATGATTAATTGTTGTATTTCATAAACCTCACCATTTAAGTTAATCATATTTGAAAAAACCTAAGTTGCGTATCTAATTTATGCATTTTCAAAAGATATATTTGTTTTGTTTTCTCAGATCATTGTATACTCAAACCATATCTAATGAAATAACAATCATTCTCAAGTAACCAAAATTTATTGTAAATGTAATATTTAGTGGATGTGCTTTCCTGTGGGTTTGTTCCATTGATAATTTAGTTTTTGGAATGTTTCACATTGGGAATTTGTCTCATGATAGATATGTTTATGTAGTCATAGGAAAATCAATCTTTTTCAATTATCTCATAGTAGTAGTTCTTAAAAGCTTATAATACCATTTCAAATGTATATTCATCATCCAATATATCAAAAAGATCTGGGTAATATTATTATTGGTAGTGATTGGTTCAATCTGTGAATTGTTTACAATATTTTTAGAGCTTCCTATATTATTGTAGATTATCATTAGCTAAATTTCAATCATTTTCATGGTTTTATGTGATAAAATTTATTTTTGCCTTTTTTATACATTATTATTAAGATATAAAAAAAATTACACTACTTTTCTTCTTAATACCACTTTTATGTGTCTTTGATAATATTTAAAGACTTCAATTTATCAATTTTGTATAGTTTTTACTAAGTTTAGATGCATTAAATTCACAAAATTATTTTTGGATATATATATTTGTATACATTTTTGGATATATACTTATAAGATAATTGTGACATGTGTGAAATTATAAAATTCTACTATAATCACTTCGAGGTAGTGGTTAATGATGATACAAATTTAAAACAGAGTATTTCTTGGATACAACTGATTCAAAATATTTTTCACATAGTCATATCCCTTAAATACTCTAGGATAAGTGCATTGAAATGAAAGAAAAAATTGGGTCAAAAGTGGCCACATTTTCCTTGCGATTAGCTAAAAATGAACTTGGCCATGTAATTAAAGGTGCGTAGACTCAAAATTTAAAGACATGATAAGAACAATAATTGTAGTACTTTGAATCTAATTACTAAATTATTATTTTTTAAATGGTTAAGGTTAAGGGGTGCAATGCTAAGTGCATAAACAAAATGTTCATATTTTTATCACTAAAATATAACCTAATGTCTCATTTGTGCCTTCATATTTTTGTTGCATTAGATATTTTAAAAATTAGTTTGTAGAAATATAGTCAAGAGTGAGTACTACATGTTATGTGTTTTTTATCGAATATTTTTTTGTGATTTTCTAAAATAGATACATCCTAAAAATTGCATCACTAAACATGCATACCACATAACTTTTATACAATTAATCAAAAATATAATTTTTTAATTTTATATAGAATGAAGTGTAGGCCAATCTTTTTTTTAACAATTTAGATAAGAGAGTCAAAATTTATATAGAAAAATCAATACAAATGTATTAGAGAAATATAAAAGCACTCTTCAAAGAAAATAAAAAGGAAAACTTTAATTTAATCAAAATAGTAAAAAAATTAAAAAATATCTCATTTTTTTGTGGTGGGTTCATAAATTTAATTGTAAAACATGTAAAACTAAAGAGGTTGAAGTAGTATTAATTATATTATGTTGAAAACACAAAAATAGGAGTCACAAGAGATATCAAACCCTTAGGCTTGTAAATCCAAGCCTAAATGGGCAAGATCATCAGATCTTTGAATTCAAGGTACTTAAAACACATATATGTTATGTTTTGCATTATTTTTTGTACAACATAAAATGTAAGTCTTATAGCTCATATGCATTTTACATAGCCCACATGCATTTTATCAAAAATATCAAGGTTGACCACTAATTTGTTTCCTATTTTCATGCAATTACATTCTATTTCAGTTACTTATTTAATAGATTTTTCTAAGATCATTTTTTAAATAATTAGTGACAAATTATTTATTACACATGCTAAAGTTATACGGATGAATGTTTTACTTTAGATTCTACGATAAGATAATATGTTGCTTCTAGCATGCTAATTTCTTTTGTCCATCGAGTGTTGGTCTATTGAGTGACCTCAAATTGGGAGAATATGAAATTTGTGTCTTTGTTGATTTTAGTGTTGGGTTACATTGATATACAAGGGGCTATTCATAACATATTTAATTTTCACATAGATCTTAATTTTTATTTTTTTTTGTTGTTTTCTAATAAAGATTGGATTTGTTTTTATTAGAGTTATATAAAAATGAATAAAATATTTGATTAATTTAACGTAGATATATATTACATAAGAGTTTCTTACAAAATATAAAATTATTTCAATAATTTCCATCTTACAAACATTTGATATTACATAAATTTTATTTTATTTTCTATGAATTAAAAAAATTGCATAAGTTTTATGTTGTCTTCTGTATAAATAAAATTTTGACTAGGAGAAAAATTACTATCCTATAAAAAATATTATTGTAATAAAAACTATTAGCCTACCTACTTAACCTATGGGTCTAATTGCTAGTTTAACTTTAAAATATCAGGGGCTATTTAAGATCCATGGTCCAAAAGAAAAGGGAGATCAAAAGGAGATCAAGTAAATGTTGGGTTAGTGACCTACTTATTTGAACTTTTCTACTTCACATTATGATTGATTATGCGACAAATAAATATTATTAAAAGCCTTCTACCTTGTCCAATTCCAAATCTCTATCACATACAGGACAAAACAAAATAATAGATATACATAAAAAATTTAACAGTATCTCTCATGAGATAAGAAATATTCGGTGTCCAATTCCAAATCTTTATTATCACATACAGGACGAAACAAAATAATAGATATACATAAAAAATTTAACTGTATCTCCCGTGGATGAGAAATATTGGGTGTCCAATTCCAAATCTCTATTATCACATGCGAATAGAAACGAAATAGTGGGTATGCATCAAATATTCAAAGATAAGAAATAATCCGTGTCCAATTCCAAATCTCTGTTATCACATGCGGGGAGAAAGAAAATAGTGGGTGTACATCAATTGAACAGATCTCCCATCAGATGAGAAATAATCCATTGGGGTTTTGCTCTACCACCGCCTCAGCCTGCGTATCACAATGGCATTCGCCAAACAACTTTCTCATTGCCTTTGCCTGCTATGTCTCTGCTTAACATCTGCACTGTTTCATGCTTCTCTCATATCTTCCCAAAGCCCGCAGAGCCTGGGATTAGGATACTCCTCTCCCTCACCCGAAAGTAATCAGACTCTCCTCCTCTCTCCCGATGGTACATTTTCCGCTGGGTTTCATCCTGTTGGCACCACCGCCTATGGTTTCGCTGTATGGTACACTAATACAACCGAATCCCCTACACTTGTGTGGATGGCCAACAGCGATCAACCCGTTAATGGAAGGGACTCCCGTCTCCATCTTCAAAAAGATGGGGATTTGGTCCTAATCGATGCCAATGGAACCGCCATATGGAGAACCAGCACTAGAGGTCTCTCTGTCAACTATGCTGCTCTTCTTAACACAGGAAATCTTGTGCTATGCAGCTCTTCTGGGCAAATACTTTGGCAAAGCTTTGATTCTCCAACTGATACGCTCCTTCCAGGTCAGAATTTCACCAAGGATTCACAGCTGGTCTCCAGAACGGATGGTGTCACCTACAAATCTGGCTATCATACTCTCTTCTTTAACGATGACAACTATCTTGCCCTTATTTATCGAAGTTCCTCTGTGTCTAGCAAATATTGGCCAAGCCCTTGGTTGAATGCGTTTCAAAACGGCAGAACTACTTATAACGTCAGCAGATTAGCATTTCTTGACAGATTTGGCAGGTTCAGTTCAAGCGATGGACTCAATTTTAGTGCCTCAGACTATGGTGATGGCCCTAAGAGAAGACTGACAATGGATGTTGATGGTAATCTGAGACTGTATAGCTTTAACCCAAATCATAGAATCTGGAATATTACTTGGATGGCAGTTGCAGAGCAGTGCAGGGTCCATGGTCTCTGTGGGCTAAATGGTTTGTGCATATATACACCACAGCCCACCTGTAAGTGTCCCCCTGGTTTTAGAATGGTCGATTCAAAAGACTGGTTCAAAGGCTGCCAGGCGATCAACCAACTTTTCTGCAACCCAAATACTACTCACTTTGTTAGGCTTCAATACACAGATTACTATGGGTTTGATAACTCTGGATATGGGGCCGGTAAGTCACTGGAGGAATGCAGAAAAAGCTGCTTGGATGATTGTGATTGTCTGGGCTTTGGTTACAGACTTACCGGGACAGGGCAATGTTATTTAAAGTTTCTACTTGTGAATGGATATCAATCTCCAGGGGTAATAAATGACATTTATGTTAAAATATCCACCAACAATGATTCTTCAGCAATTAGGGCGCTGTCCCGCTGGAAGCTCCCACACTCAGATTGCTCAAAACCCAAACAAAGCTCCCAGCTACTGGGGTCATACCTTCACAGTTATAAAGAGAGCGAAAAGAGATCAGTTAATTGTGGCCCTGGCATCATTTGCTTCTACTATTGGGGCTACAGAGATTGTTTGCATGGCACTCGGATGGTGGTTTCTGTTCAGAAACTTTGACGAAGCTAATTTCTTCAACCGGCAAGGCTACTTTGCGGCTCCTACAGGACTGAAAAGGTTTACGTTTCCTGAACTGAGAGAAGCGACGAGTAATTTTAAGGACATGGTGGGAAAAGGAGGGTTTGGGTCAGTGTACAAAGGCCGCCTTCGCCCAGAAAATAAAGTTGTTGCAGTGAAGCGATTGGAAGGAGTATCTCAAGGCGAAGATGAATTCTGGGCAGAGGTCAGTATGATTTGCAGAGTGAATCATATCAATTTGGTTCGCATTTTCGGGTTCTGTGCAGAGGGAAAGCATAGGCTTCTGGTTTATGAATATGTCGAAAATGGTTCTCTGGATAAATACCTCTTCACCCAAAACAGTTTGATGGTTTTGGATTGGAAGAAACGGCTTCAAATTGCTGTGGGGGCGGCCAAAGGGTTGGCTTATCTGCATGAGGAATGCCTGGAATGGATTCTGCACTGCGACGTGAAGCCACAGAACATTCTTCTGGACGACAAGTTTCGAGCAAAAGTGTCGGACTTCGGACTGGCAAAGCTTGTCGACAGTGGGCATGACAGAGCTCGCGCACTTACTTTCTCGACCATTCGGGGTACGCGAGGATATTTGGCACCTGAGTGGACTATGAATCTTCCCATCACAGCTAAGGCAGATGTTTACAGTTTCGGGATTCTTCTGTTGGAAATAGTGAGCGGGCGAGACGCTGCAAAATTCAATGTGTCCGAGCCAGGGCTTACTTTTGTGAGATGGGCAGCTGAGAAAACGAAAGCAGGAAAATGGATGCACAATGTCGTGGATGCAAAGGTGGCAGGCGCAGGTGAGTTGAAGAGTGAGGAGGAGAGGGAGGTGGAAAGAGTGCTGAACACGGCATTGGAATGCGTAAAGCAGGAGCAGGATCAGAGGCCTTCCATGAGTGAGGTCGTTGAGATGTTGACAAGGAATATATAAATAGAGGATTAGGAAATAATCTAGGTGAGAGGGATCTTTATAGTGTTGGGTATTTGGGTAAGCTGAGGCGAGATCAGCTCCTTGCGGGTGGATGCCATAGCCCACATACAGGTCTATTAGTCAAACAGGGAAGTGGGGGATTGAACCCAAGATCTATGGGGAGTAAACCCACCACTCCACTAGGGCTATAGAATGAAGTAATATTATATTTTGTAAATATTTATTTTAGGTATTAATCAAAATACTATCAAATACTTAAAATAATGGGATCAATAGTTGTTCATTTCAGACTCTATAATTCTCAAGTAAAAAAATCCTATATACATAAATTATTAAATGTTATGTAATAAATTGTGTTTTAATTAATATAATATAAGTTGTTTACAAAATATGTATCAATTTTAAAATAAAGTATCTTCCTTAAATATTTAAGAACATGTGAAAAATAAATGTATCTATTGCATATCACATTTAAAAATAAAATATATAAATATTAATCCAACATGCACTAATACAAATCCAATGTACTCCAATTTAAGATTTAATTTGTAATTAAAAGTATATCAACTTATACAAGTTACCCAATCCTAATGTACAACTACTAAGTAAATGACAAATCTAATTATCCTATTTTGAACATGTTAACAATCCTTTTTTTTAATATAGTCCAACAATGTGCAACTACTAGAGTAGTTGTCAAATCTATAAGTAATTAGATACACAATATCATACAACAAATTTTGTAAGTATTAATATCGGGATCATGTAAAAGTCAGCCTTCTATCCTCCATATCATTCTAATTTGCTCTCAGCTGGTTCATTTATAGAATTTATTTGATATTTCATCCACCATTGTACCCGCAAGATAAGACAACCTATAAGACTGACCATAAATTGAGCACAATCAAATACAATTTTTTAATAAAAACAAGTAAATAATTTTTTTAATGAATGAAATCAAGTACACAAAACAAAAATCAACCTATAAAAATTGAAGAAATACTACTCAATCCATGGTAGCAAAATATAGCCAATAAAAAGAAAGTCCATGGATCAAGAAACACAAAGATACCAATTTTTAAAATGCTATAAAATCTATTGGTGTAAGTTGTCATTTTTTCACCATTTCTATTTAGAATTTTCACTGCATTACTACTGATTATACAAAAGTTCCTATCTGCAACTACTTTCATCAACTATATTAGGCATTATCTTCAATTTTTAGCAATTCTAATTTCTATTAATTTTTCTCCAACTTCTATTAGTTTTTTTTTCATGAAAGAACTGCATAAGAAACTTGGATACAAATTTTTTGGTCAATTTTTTATTTATTACCAACTTGTATTGGTTATTTGCTACAACAACTAGTTAGGTCTCATCATTTTAAAAAAATGTTACGTAGAGAAATTAAAAACTCTTCACCAAATTTCTTTCTCAAGTGATTAATTAATCTTCACCTAAAGTATCTTCATAAAAATGAATAAAATATCATATCAAGAGAAATTTAAATATTTATGAGTTGAGGATTACGATGATTGATTTTCACCAAAAAATGTTGTCTTAAAATAGAAATCCAAATAGCCTCATCAAAGCCCTTACCATAATTTAGCCTCTCAAGCACAATATCAAATGCATCAAGTAAAACCACATCAGCCTCTACTTATCAACATATCAAGCATTCATGGCACATCTTGACACTCTAGTTTCAACTCTAACGTGTTCCATATTTCTCTCTTTCAAATGGTGTTTATGGTCACTCTTCTCTTATTCTCCATCACCGTTAGAGCCAAATTTCTAGGCTAGAGTATTAGTAATTGACAACTTGTATTATTTGAGTATGTTGTCTAGTTATTTTCTATTGTTGTCATATAATCCACTATTGGTGCTTCATCACTTTTTCTATACGACTCTCCAAGGCTGAAAACTGTTGCACTTATATTACCTATTCTCATTTGTTCTTTGGACTCAGTATGACTAAACTCCACTTGAAGACCTTGTCACTACCATAGAACTACACTTTACACTTAAATCTCCACTACATTTATTCCACTCTAACACCAAAATTATTTGTATTTGTATACAAAACTATGATTTGTGAACCCTAAAAGAGCAATATTTACTTATGCTTTACTCTAGAATTATTTTCATCCTTTGGAAGATATGTGATTTTATCTATTTCATCCATGAAATATATTTAAGGTTGACTGCATACATTTCACCATGAAAAATTATAAGAAGAATCGAGTTCAAAAAGCAAGGCCTTTGCTAAGGCATAAAAGAGGGGTTATACTTCATTGTAATCTTGAAAATGAAAGCATTACTACCTGGATTCCATTGAGATACCTAATTTAATTGAGGTAGCAAATCCAACTAAGGTAGCAGATGTGCAATTGATTGGAGATTTTACTACATCTAAGAATGCACCTATTAACAAAACTTGGATAAAATTAGACATGGACCATGCAATCAAAGATGTTGAGGATAATGAGTACTCTATTTGATCTGCCATTGAGAAATGGGGTATTCTTGTTACAACCTTGTCATATTAGTTACAAGGTCTCAGAACTACAAAAAAGAAAGGGCCACCAACCATATTATCTATTGAGGAATAAATGGAGGTGTGTAATGGTGTCAAGAGATTGCCGAGCTAGGATATGGTCTTGAAATAACACAATTGAAAATATATGTTACTCACATTTGTGAGACTAGGAAAAACCCTTTTAAGAATGGTTTTCCTGGAAAGTCATGGTGGACAAGGTATAAAAAAGGCATCATGTTTGGCACTAAGAATTGTAGAAGAAAAAGATAGAGATAGAGCTACCATTCTTAGACCTTCCATAGTAGCTGCATTTTATGAAATCTTAGAAAAAAATTATAAAAAAAAAACAATATGGCCCACACCAAATTTGGAAATGTAATGAAACTAGTGTTCAAGCTAGGAGAAACTGTGGTATGAGAGTAATAGAAAAAAAAGGGTTCAAGAAGTGTGCCATGCATAAAATCAAAAATTAGAGAATGTATCACTATATTATCTTGTGTTAATGTTGCAGGTTAGAGCATTCCTAGATTCTACCTTTTCAAAAGTCAAAGGTAATTGAAAAATTACATTGTAGGTTGTGAACTAGGGGCTTGTATGGCAACCCAACCTCATGCATGGATGACTCAAGAATTGTTCCTCAATCAAGGTTACATCACTTTGCTAGATTTGTACCTAGTGGAGTTTCACCTAACAAAAGACATTTGCCTATCTTTGATGGCCATGGTAGCCATGTAGTGCTTCCCACAATTCAAGAGGCAAGAATTTTAGGAATTGATCTCTTTACATTTCTAGCTCAAGCCACAAGCTCCAATCTTTGGATTTAAGTATATTTTCTCCTTTTAAAAACTATTTTAAAAGCAAGAGATCAGAGTGGATGGAAAAGCATCATATATTAGAAATCAATAGATCTGAATTAGACCACTTATGCAACTTAGCATTCAAAAAGTCCCTCACTGTAGATAACATCAAGGAAGAATTTAAAAAAACTAGTATTTGGCCATTAAACCCAACAACATTTATGAATGACGTGAATCCTAGTAGATCATTTCATGCAAGTATTGAAGAGAGATAAAATAATTATAGTTGAGAGTATTCTAAGATTTGCAAGAGTTATTGAGTCTAATATTCAAGAAAGTATAAAATGATTTCAGAGAGAAAATGTTGCAAATGAAATACAGTTGCAACATGATCTGCCACTAGTGAACAACTGTTACAACTAGTTTCCACCACTGATGAACAACTGCAAGAAATTTTTTCCACTAATGAACAGTTGCAAGCAGATTATTCCACTGGTAAACATGAGCAGGTATTCCATATGCACCATAATGTACAATATATATTAGGATTAAGTATTCCTTTTCATGTACCCATTCTAGATTATATCACAAAAGGTGCTAGAAATCTTTGTGTTAACCTCGAATTAGATAATGAAGATGTAGGATTATCAATGCCATCCCCTCCTCCATCTCTTCCAAACACATTGACTCACTATCATGCAACAATTATAGAGTTTGGTGTAGAAGACGAAGATAATTTATAAAGAGTAAATGATACCTAAGTGGATGAAAATAATGCAAATCCATGTAACAGCCAAGTAGAAGGAAACCACATGTAATCAATTTCATCTTTTCTAAAGTTTCCAAATGCAAGGGTGAATGGGAAATATTCTCATGAGAGTGCTAGAACAATTAGATTGAGTCGATAATCTAAGATAATCATAGGAGATGAGTACATGCAAATTTACATGAAGCAAGAAGCTAAAAAGAAAGAAATTACAGATTTGAAGGAAAGAAAAAAAATAGACAAATGAGAGAAAGGTTACCAAAGTTATTGAAAGAGAGCTAAAAGAACAAAAAAACTTGAGAATGCAATGAAGAAGCAAAATAAAGAACAATTGCATGGATAATATAAAGGAAAGAGAAAGAGTAGAAAAAAGAACAAGTGAAAAGAATGAGGGAATTTTAAAAAGCAAGGAAGGAGCTAGATAGGTAGAGGCATTTAAGCAACCCCTTAGATCCTATTCTAGAAAATCCAATTTTGAGGGACATGATTAATATTTATGTCCTTGATTTTTCATCTACTTCCAACAATCCAATCAGTAATAAGGTTTGTACAAGTCAAATGCAAATTCTAATAACACCTGCCAGGGAGCAAGCAAATGGAGGATCAAGTTTTAACATGACAGCCACAACTACTAATGGTAATTTCTCCACACTCCCCCCATGGAGGTTGTAATCATAATTTAAATGATTGCTAATGTGATTGCCAAGCGAACATTGTTTTGTAAGATGTGACATACTAGATATAGTGAAGCATTTTGGTAGACTTCATGTACAACTCTGTATATTTTGTGAGAATTATATTTTATAAATACAATGTTTGATCCAAAGTTGCATCTTTATATTTCTTGAAAAAACTTGAATTTTCATGCGCACACATATGCAAGTACATGCATATGCATATATATGCATGTATTCATATATATATATATATACATATCTACATACTTGCATATTTACACACATACATGTGCATAAACATATATGTGTATATATATATATATAGGTATGTGTTATATGGTAGACTTCATTATTTGCTACTAATTTTATACTTTATAAATACATGGTTTGATCCAAGTTTGTAAATTTACATACGTGTTTTAGTAAACATAATATGCATATGTATGTACATATATATTCACAAGTATTTTATAAATACAATGTTTGATCCAGAGTTGCATCTTTATATTTCTTGA
The DNA here is from genome assembly GCA_007258455.2 of Sequoia sempervirens. Lineage (NCBI taxonomy): Eukaryota > Viridiplantae > Streptophyta > Pinopsida > Cupressales > Cupressaceae > Sequoia > Sequoia sempervirens. Next base: position 17,254 of record VDFB02116543.1, on the reverse strand, counting down.
CAAAACTTGAATTTTCTATAATATGCACTCATACATGCATGTACATGTATATGAGTATATATGCATGTATTCATATGTATGTAAATACACATACTTGCATATTTACACACATACATGTGAATAAACATATATATGTACATATATAGGTATGTTTTATATGGTAGACTTGATTTTCAATGAAAAAAAAATACTAATGGCCACATGACACTTATTTATGCTTCCTTGCCAATGAAAAACACTCAACTTGACCATCAATTAATAGTTTGTTTGTCATTGTAATGATGGTGAACCAATTAATAAAATATTTGTTGGGAAACATAAGGTGACATAAATAGATAAAAATTGCAATGTGAGATCAAAATCTTTGGAAAGTTCAGTACATGTAAATCACCATGGACAAAATGTTTTAAATTGGAATGTATTTTATAAATACATGGTCTAATCCAAATTTGTATCTTTATATACATGTGTGTTTATGTGCATATGTATGTGCATACATGTGTATAAACATGTATGTGTGTATATTTATGTTTATACACATACATATGCATTTCTATATCCACATGCATATAGAAAGACACAAACATAAATAATGAGAAACATATGTACACACATTCATTCATATTGAAATACACACATTGATGCAAAGAGGAACCTCCCACCTCCAAGCATAACTCAAATCTGCATACTCTTAACACAACACAAAATGCAATACAACAAATCTAACACAATAAAACTCATAAAATTCATTTTATTTTCAGCAATGAAAAACAATTACATAAACCAACAAATTAAACTTATTACATTAGCCATCCATGGCTTCTCACACATATTATCATTCCCACATTCCTCACTCTCAAATCTGCAACCCAAAATTTTTTCACAACTCTTCAAACTCTATGCTGGACATTTTTCTTCTTGCAGGCATCGAAAACCCTCTTTTTCTTCAATATTTTTGCTTCTGTTTGCTACAAACTTGTTGCCTGGGCCATTTACTCCATTATGGCTGTCTTTTTCTCTTACAAATTGATATTTTAAAGTTGTTCTCACTGTTGTAACAACCCATCCTTTTTTTTGGACGTGAGAGTAATGATTTCTCCTCAAAAAGACATTTCAATCAATGCATTTTCTGTTACAAACTATCATGGATTCCTTTTCCCAATTTGGAACCATAATCAATAACTCTTAATTGAATTTCAATTAAAAATTCATTAAGAATAAGTCCAATAGTAAATTTCTAAATGAATATGCCAATGAATATTAAAATTCATTTTATGCAAATTACCACCAGCTGCCAATACTTACATAAAATTTAATTTTTGCATAATTTTTCATTAGAAACTCATATTCACCTGAAAACTTGCCAAGATGCATATAATGTCATTTCAAATCTTTCCACAAAACTGTTTTACTCCAGCCTTTATAAAACTCAAGATTTTAAATTTTCCATAAATTATCAGCACATTTTTTTTTTCTAACTTTGAGCATTAAAATCTCTCACACCATGAAATATTTTACTCTGATTCTTTTTGCATATTTTAAATGGTACCTCAAAGAATATACTTGCCAAAGAATTCTGCTCTAGCTCTAATGGATTTTTGGGAATAAATTTTTGAAAACTGCCTACGAAGCCTCAAAACAACAATTTGGCAAAAATTGGAATCTTACAATTTTGACCAAATATTTGAATTTCTGATTTGAGAGATGCCATGAACAACCAAAACAAGCCAAAATGAAATAAAACCACTAATTTTTTTTTTTTGGGTGATGCTGATTGCCGGTGGACCCGGATGCTCCTGCATCAGACACGCCGGGTAAGAAGTTTGTGACCATACACTTACAAATGTGGAGTTGAATGGTCAGACCATCCTTTCAAATTGTAAGCAATCTGTAGTGAACTCCATCGCTAAAATATGTGCACAACAAGTTATTCTTTTTCCTTTTTTTCCAGCATCTTGCCAGAACAAGCTTTACTCTCCTCCAACAAATCTGCATTTCATTCTTCTCTCTTTTCAGGGACTTATATCCACCATGTGTCATCCTCCTTTGCCAAATTATCTCTCCTCTCCTCTCCTCCTTAGTGAGATTCAACCCACCATAAACTGACCACCTCCACCAAGTTTCACCTGCACCATCTTTTACAACCTCTATACATAGACATGCAACATTCGCATACCCATTTTCAACTACAACTTTATCTTCCACTACTGCAATCTCTTCTTTAGAAAGAAAATAATAATCATCATATTCAAAATCAAAATTTACCTCATCCTTCTTCATTGTTCCAACAACATCCTCTTTGTCATTTGCTGCAACATTCATCTTCTTTCCTGCATCAGCAAGCTTGTCAAACCACTCTTTTTCCACTGCCAAAATCTGTGACAATAAATAATCTTTATCCTCTTCATCTGCTGCAACATCCTCAAGTCCTATCGCTTCCATCTCAATATCCACAGCTCCAACTTCTTCACTGCTCATATCTTCTTCCTTTTTTATCACTATAACTCGTTTTTTGTCTTCCTGTTTCATGTCTTCAACAAAAGTAATTTTTGCAATCACTGTCTTTTCTTTCTCATCCTCTTGCATGAGGATCTCATTTTCACACATCATTTGTCCTTGAAATAAAATGTCAATCATTTTTATCTCCTCTTTCAACAAATCTTCTTCATCTTCACCAAATTCTTTATCAAATATAGGACCCTCAAAGTCCATCATCCCATTCCTCACCATCTCTCTCATATCTGCAACCTTATTCTTTCCTCTAATCTCCTTTTCCTCTTTCTCAAAATTATTCTTTCTTTCAATTCCATTCATAAATATTTCTAACTCATCAACTACACATGCCATTTCTCTTATCCTTCTCTTACACTTAATGTGTAAATTAATCAGTGTGAAGTTGCCTCAAATCGGCGATTCTACTTCCACTTTCAAATCCACTATTTCCAATACAAACTGCCTCAATCTTCGGCGATCTGTTTGTCCACAAGTCCTGGTGCAAATTGCCTCACATTCGGCAATCTATTTACACACCCAAGGACTTCCTCCTCACTACTCCACCCTTAGGTCCTGGTGTAGACTGCCTCAGATCGGCGGTTCTGTCCACACACTCAGGAACTACTACTCTAACACTACTGATGCAAAGAGGAACCTCCCACCTCCAAGCATAACTCAAATCTGCATACTCTTAACACAACACAAAATGCAATACAACAAATCTAACACAATAAAACTCATAAAATTCATTTCATTTTCAGCAATGAAAAACAATTACATAAACCAACAAATTAAACTTATTACATTAGCCATCCATGGCTTCTCACACACATTATCATTCCCACATTCCTCACTCTCAAATCTGCAACCCAAAATTTTTTCACAACTCTTCAAACTCTATGCTGGACGTTTTTCTTCTTGCAGGCATCAAAAACCCTCTTTTTCTTCAATATTTTTGCTTCTGTTTGCTACAAACTTGTTGCCTGGGCCATTTACTCCATTATGGCTGTCTTTTTCTCTTACAAATTGATATTTTAAAGTTGTTCTCACTGTTGTAACAACCCATCCTTTTTTTTGGACGTGAGAGTAATGATTTCTCCTCAAAAAGACATTTCAATCAATGCATTTTCTGTTACAAACTATCATGGATTCATTTTCCCAATTTGGAACCATAATCAATAACTCTTCTTAATTGAATTTCAATTAAAAATTCATTAAGAATAAGTCCAATAGTAAATTTCTAAATGAATATGCCAATGAATATTAAAATTCATTTATGCAAGTTACCACCAGCTGCCAATACTTACATAAAATTTAATTTTTGCATAAATTTTCATTAGAAACTCATATTCACTTGAAAACTTGCCAAGATGCATATAATGTCTTTTCAAATCTTTCCACAAAACTGTTTCACTCCAGCCTTCATAAAACTCAAGATTTTAAATTTTCGATAAATTGTCAGCACATTTTTTTTCTAACTTTGAGCATTAAAATCTCTCACACCATGAAATATTTTACTCTGATTCTTTTTGCATATTTTAAATGGTAGCTCAAAGAATATACCTGCCAAAGGATTCTGCTCCAGCTCTAATGGATTTTTGGGAATAAATTTTTGAAAACTGCCTACGAAGCCTCAAAACAACAATTTGGCAAAAATTGGAATCTTACAATTTTGACCAAATATTTGAATTTCTGATTTAAGAGATGCCATGAAAAACCAAAACAAGCCAAAATGAAATAAAACCACTAAAAAAAATATTTTTGGGTGATGCTGATTGCCTATGGACCCGGATGCTCCTACATCACACATATAAACAATCATTGGAGTAAATGTTTGTATTGTGTACTCTTGTATTAACCTAGACGTAGGTAATTAAAGGAATTGAGCTTATAAATGAAAAAGATAAAAACCAAATATGAATCCAAATATAAAATTTAAAACAACAAAATATGGTTAATTTCCTTAATGAGGTCTAAATTGACCTCACTTGAAACTAATAGTGACTTCATCCTCCTTTTAACCAATGTGTGTACATCATCCTCCTTTTACGTAATGTGTGTGCACCAACTCCCCTTTGCTTTCAACTATGTTCTCCTACAATACATTGCATGATATATAATTCAATAACAATGATTATATTAGTGGATTTGAATTCTAAAATGATGATATAAGCTTAATTGAATTCTAAAATGATGATATTAGCTGAATTGAATTATAAGTTCTATCTTAACTCTTCTTATTTTATGAACTGAATTCAAAGTCTTCTCTCAACCATTTTCATGGAATGGATAACTAGAAAATATATATCTTATCAATTTTTGTATGTATAAATATTGCAAAGAAAACTACATTCCTTGAAATATATGGTGTGGATAAACATATTTAAAAATACAACAAATAGATACATAAAATTTCATCCAAACTGTAGCTTCAAGTGTCATGCTAATCTGGCTCAAACTACAAAAAGAAGAAAAAACTATCAATTGTAAAATATTTTTAAAGAGTGAACAATATTCATGCATATTTGCATTGCTAACTTTGAACAAAGTCTTTTGATCTTTGACAAAACTATCAATTGAGATTAAATATCTGATAATTTGAATATTACTTTTTAATTCCTTTTCAATATTTTAATAGACATTGAAAAAAAAGTTTAAGAAAAAACTAAATGAAAAATTAGTGCAAATCATCTTACCACCTATTTGGAAACTAGATTATGGATTACAAATCCCTATCCATCACTATCATATTTTTAGGTAAGTTATGTTTTTTTTTTTAGATTTGCAATTCCCCCAAGAAGTTGACAAGGGGATTATTAAACTCTTCCCAACTTGAGGTGAATTAAGAGAAGATAATGAGGTGTATCATTTATAAAACTACTTATACCTAATTCAAAACCTTAGATTATAGTTAACTATGTGTAGAGATGTTTTTTATGCCAATGAAGAGGAGGGAAAGACCATCTTACTTAAGAATTCTAAATCCTCTTTTCTAAAAGGAGACATCCAAGCTGATACAATAATGTTCTAGCAATTAGCTACCTTTTGATTGTAAGGAGAGACAAAAATAACACCCCTTGAGAGGAATCCCTATCCTTGAGGGAAGCCAAAAAGTTCTCCTTGAGAGCCAAACCTATATGGGACCCAATGTGATCAACAATAAATTTCTTATCTTTGAAAATTCAAGCATTTTATTTCAACCATTAAGACAAGAGGTCCAAAATAGAGGTAGGTTGAATACAACTGAGAACTTGGATAAGAAAAAACCCCAAACATTTCAGGAAAAGGGACAGTCTAAAGGAGGTGAAAGAATAATTTAGACTCCTCACAAAGGGGCATCTATTGGGGGAGGGACACTCCCCTTTTGATCGAATTGTCCAAAGTAAGAATTCTAGTTGGATAGTGGACCGAAGAAAAATATTGACTTTAGTGGTGAGAGGTTTAAGCTAGACACTGGACCAAGGAGGGATGGTTAAATGGGGATTGAGAAACAAAGAAAAACTTGAAGCAACTATCACGAGTCTCCAAGTGATCCCTATTATTTAGATAATCTCGTACCCTTTTTCAAAATGATGTCTCCATTCCCACATCTTGTTGGAAATAGGATGCCATTTAATTGCAATCCTAAACATTATTTATTTCATGCGTCTCTTAAGTCCTTGGAAAGTTTTCTCAAACACTAAGATTAGAGAGAGATTAATTTTGGATGAAATAATCATGTTAATTGACATTTGTAATTAATTCTAAATAATAGGAGCATGTGAGGGCATCCAAGATGAGTTCCTAAATAATAGGAGCACATGAGGTATCCACATGGTAGGTGACACTCACCTTGAGTTCAATTAACTATTTGGAGTAAGAGATAACACTTTTGAATGAATGTAAAGATCCTATGAGTTAGGGTTTGATGTTTGCATGCATGAAGTTCGGTTCAATTCAATTATGGTTCAGTTATCTTCAGTTAGTTTTAGTTGAATGCTAGTTGAATTCAATTAACTTGGAATGCATGGCTAATGACTTGAGTTGCATGAAAAATAATAGAGACTACCTTTAGTTAGCAGGGGATGACCATTCTTGCATGAATGGTGGAGAGAGATGTTTTAGTTAATAGAAAATGACTTGGACCCACTTTGGGCACCCAAGTTGGCTTCTTGGAATTAAATCCTTTGCATGGTAAGATATTTTAGAAGGCTAAGTTAAGTGGGACCACTCTTGGGCGCCTACTTTGAGGATGAAGCCTTGAAGATATTTATAGAATAAAGGTTGAGTTGGCACTTCCGTTTGGGATTCCCAAATGCATGAAGATGAGGATTTGACATTGTTCTTCACAGTTAAAATCTACTTGGAAGAGATAGGCGTACCTTTTAGGGATAAGGCTTGAGCATTGTAATTGTAACTCAATTGGAGTTTACAAAGTTGTTTATTGCCTATATATCTCAGGCAAGTTGAAGAGAGTTTGTATCAGTTTTATTGTAGGCTGTGAAGAAGATTTGTTGAAGGAGAAAAAGCATCTCAAGGAAGAATTGGAGTTATTGTAATCTACTTCAAAGATTAAATAACACATTGATTCTTGGTGGAGTTTTTTCCTGAAAGGGTTTCTCCACGGTATATGTTGTGTATCTTCTAATATCCTATCTAATTCTTCTACAACTTTTTTCTTCATTCTACAAATGATAAAATAAATTAATCAGATAATCACCCACAAAGAATCTATAACAAAGAATACATATTTATATCAGCAAGTATAATAGTTTTACAAAGTATTAAGCTACATAAACACCTCAATTTTCAACATTTGGTATCAGAGTTGAAGTTGGGTAGAGTATTGGGACGCCTTTCTCTTAAAATATTGGAGGTTTTGTGGATGTAGTGGGAGCTTTTACTATTTTTTGTTATTGCTGATTTTAGAAAATAAGTTTGTTACAAGAGGTGTATATTCTTGCTTTAGAGGATGTTTATCACATGTCATTGAGAGCTTGGATTCGTAGGTTTGGTGTGAGCTTATGAAAAATACGTGGTTTTTATTATGTGCATCATGATGCCACGGGATTGCTCAGTATCAGGGTTCAGTGGGAGCATTTGACAATGAAGTGGATTCTTGGTTGTAGGATGGTTTTGTTATTATGTCATGGTATACTCTTGATTAGCGGTTTAGAGTTGTGGCATGGTACATGCTATGATAATTTTGATCATGAGGAAATATCTAAAATTTCATATGCTTTTGATAGTGATGGTTTGATGTTTATCTTGTTGCCATGTATAGCTCGATATCACAATTCAGTGGGAGCTTTGGTAGGATATAGTGATCTTCATGAAGAGGATGGTAGTCACAATGCCATGTGTGACTTAGTACCATGGTTCGATGGGAGTTTTTGGAAGTGACGTGGATGCATCATTGGTAAGGTTATCTTTAGGTGATTGGGGATATGTTTTCTTGGTTTAGAGTGGTTGCTATTATGTCATGGTTTACTCTTGTTACATTTAGAGTTTCACATGGTTCTCTTGAGACTAGGATGTTTAAGTGTGTTATGGTGCATGTGATCTCCTAGGAGGAGATGGTTAGATCATGGATGCCATGTTTATGTTCAAGATTGGAGCTTTGACATTGATTTTGTGTAGTTCTCTTAAGTATTGGGTACATTAATCATTTGCTTGATTACTTCATGATAGTGCTATGTTGCATTTGGAGTTTGGAATGGATTGGTTGATTATAGGTTCTCATGGATACTTGGATAAATAGGCGAGGCTTGAGTTCTCTTATGGTTAGAGAAATGTGTTGGAATGGTTACTATAAAGAAAAAAATTTCCAACAGAAAAGATGGAGGAGCCTACACCTTGGTTGAACGTGAGTTCAACACACTCGGTGGTTACTCATGCCTTCGAAAAGGTAGTTTGGTTATAGAGACTTGGGAAAGGTATTGGTTTTAATTGCAAGTAGGTTAAACTTGAATGTGATAGTCATAGTGCTATGTGTTTAGCCAAAAATCCTATGTATCATGCTCATACTAAGCATGTTGATGTTAAGTATCACTTTGTGCAAGAAATGGTTGAGTGGGAAGGTATTAATTGAGAAAGTCAAAACTTTAATTAATGTTACAAATTATCTTATGAAACCAATTCCTTCAGATAAGTTGTCTTGGTTTTAATAATTTTCTTGGAGCTTCATGATTATGCAGGTTGCATTTGAAGTTGGCATGGATTCATTAGTTGGTGCAGGAAGGCCATTGACCTTACGTTTTGTACTTGATTTATAATTATTCCTTATTTATAATAATTGCAATGTATAATGTCAAGTGGGAGAATGTTGGAAATAGGATGCCATTTAATTGCAATCCTAAACATTATTTATTTCATGTGTCTTCTAAGTCCTTGGAAAGTGTTCTCAAACACTAGGATTAAAGAGATTAATTTTGGATGAAATAATCATGTTAATTCACATTTGTAATTAATTATAAATAATTGGAGCATGTGAGGGTGTCCAAGATGAGTTCCTAAATAATAGGAGCACATGAGGCACCCACATGGTAGGTGATGCTCACCTTGAGTTCAGTTAACTATTTGGAGTAAGAGATAACACTTTTGAATACATGTAAAGATCCTAGGAGTTAGGGTTTGATGTTTGCATGCATGAAGTTTAGTTTAGTTTAGTTTAGTTTAGTTTAGTTTAGTTTAGTTAGTTTAGTTTAGTTTAGTTTAGTTTAGTTATGGTTCAATTATCTTCAGTTAGTTTTAGTTGAATGATAGTTGACTTCAGTTAAATTGGAATGCATGACTAATGACTTGAGTTGCATTTCAGATAAGAGAGAATACCTTCAGTTAACAGGGGATAAACATTCTTGCATGAATGGTGGAGATAGATGTTTCGGTTAATAGAAAATGAATTGTACCCACTTTGGGTGCCCAAGTTGGCTTCTTGGAATTAACTCTTTTGCATGGTAAGATATTTCAAAAGGCTAAGTTAAGTGGGACCGCTCTTGGGCGCCTACTTTGAGGGTGAAGTCTTGAAGATATTTATAGAATAAAGGTTGAGTTGGAACTTTAGTTTGGGACACCCAAATGCATGAAGATGAGGATTTGAAATTGTTCTTCACAGTTAAACTCTAATTGGAAGAGATAGGCGTACCTTTGAGGGATAGGGCTTGAGCATTGTAATTGTAACTCAATTGGAGTTTACAAAGTTGTTTATTGCCTATATATCTCAAGCAAGTTAAGAGAGTTTGCATCAGTTTTATTGCAGGTTGTGAAGAATATTTTTGAAGGTAGAAGAAGCATCTCAAGGAAGAATTGGAGTTATTGTAATATACTTCAATGATTAAATAATACATTTATTCTTGGTGGAGTTTTTTCTCGAAAGGGTTTTTCCATGATATATGTTGTGTATCTTCTAATATCCTGTCTAATTCTTCTACAACTTCTGTCTTCATTCTAAAAATGATAAAATGAATTAATTAGATAATCACCCACAAAGAATCTGTAACAAAGAATACATATTTAGATCAGCAAGTATAATAGTTTTACAAAGTATTAAGCTACATAAAAACCTCAATTTTCAACACATCCCATGTCTCTAGGTGACCATGGATTTTCAATTGTATGCTATTTTTGAATTTTTTATGTGATGGAGTTTATTTTGGGCCTAAAAATAATTGCTACATAACTTGTTGTTTTTTACGGTAGTTTATGATTTCTTTTTTTGAGATGGATGTGTTTGGAATTTTGATTTTTTTCAATTAAGCTAAAATTTAGAGTTAATTGAGTAGAAAATGTTGAACACTTCCGGAGACTGGGAGGGGGGTGAATCAGTCTTATCAAAACTTAATCCCTTCTAGAATCTAAATCTTTCAGCACAAGGCAACATTCTTTACCAAATTAAAAACCTTTAAGCATAATAGTAACAAAGAATGGTATAACAGTTTGAATCCTTAACAACTTCAAGACATCTTAAGCAATGAAAGATATAAATATTCTACTTTTAACTAGATTAGTAGCAATGAGAAACAAGGAAAACACACATGAACAAGGATAAAATATTTATGTGGAAAGTCCAATGAGGGAAAATGATGGTGAGAGTTAACTCACAATATAAGGCTCACCGCCAAAAGGACTTACACAAAGGCTCATTTTCTTAGAGCAAGATACAAAGGACTTGCTAAACTAAGACAACACAAATTCAAGAGCAAGATACTGGTACCTGATGAGATTCTCTATCTCAAAGCAGGATACAATATGATTTAGAGAGAATTATAATGACTGCTAACACAACACTTTGTTAATTGAGGTGTTATAGCATAATTGACCCTTCTTTTCACACACTTTAGCACTATCATTGCTAGATATTCAATACAATTCACACACACACTTCTTCGCACTTGTACACTTCTCTACCTTGTTGCATCTAAAATGACATTACATTTATATCCACCACAACACTTCAAAACTTCAATTAGGTCGGCTAGGAAGAGGATAAAACAATGAATTCAACTGGTCGGTCACCAAAACATAATGCAATCCTATCTAGAAGATAGAGAGGACTAAAAACAATCTCATCACTTATTCCAATGTGATCCAAAACTATTTACACTCAAGCACACATCAACCTAAGTCAATATCAAGGAAACATGTGGATGAAAAATTGAAGCACATAACCAGTTAGCCCATAAACATACTTCTTATTGAATTAATATGATGCGGTCCCAAGTAGTATAAGGTAGGAGCCAAATCTATCACAATACATCTTCCATTACTGGTGCAACCCCCCAAGCACATGATGCAAGCAAAGAGACAATCCCTATCAACTAGATATCCACAAATAACCCAAAAAGCCTACTCAAGACATGATGCAAAATCAAAGTTTCCAAATAGCAATGTGTGGATTGCATGGGGATGCTCCTTGGACATCCAAAAACACTTCCATACACTTATTTCATATTGTCATGCCACCAACAACCACCATAGATTAAGTAGGAACTTAATATTGTATTCCAAAGATACAAAATGCTTAATCATGAGATATAACATTAACATATCGACTTGTAGACCACTTCAGCACATGAGATTAGAACTAAGACATTGTACAAACATTGAAAGCACATTCACCAAGTTGTTGGAGTAGAGACATCAATATAGAGACATGTGGAGCATTTATAGACCAGTTTGGACAACCAACAATACTGCCAACCTTCAACAATTTACAAAGATCTCCTCAAAAACATAGGTGACACAAAGCCTTTCTTTTTTGTATGTGGGTCTAGGTACATAATCTTCTTTCCTTGGGCTCAAGTAGCAACCAATACTTCATTATGTCTTACATCAATTATGTTGACACTAGCATTTTTCTTTGAATATCCATTGTCTTCATGGACTTTAGGTCCACACCATTTGCACAATAAGTGTAATTTGTCCCACTTGATTTGGAAATCTCTCACAAAGTATCCCCATTCATTACATTATTGATATTTTATGATCAAATGTCCTTTAATGTTGTCTTGTATTTGATTTTGAACCCCTCTTTGTTTTTGATAAACATCTAGAGATGCATAATGTGGCTTCAGTGGAGTGTTTTCTCTCCTTGTATAAAGAGTACTTGTACTCTTGGTCTTCAAATTATACAAACACTCTTTTTATTTAATGACCCATAACTTGGAAAATCTCACAAGATATTTTTATAGGACAATTACCTTTGGTGTGACCTTCGCTTTTGCACTTAGTACACCATGATTCATTAGTTTCTTTCTAGTACTACCTTTATAATTTTTTTAGATGATGGGAGTAGATATTTTATGAACCATATTTTCTTAAGACTATTTATTAATAATTTTTTAACTAAATTTACAAGTAATTCTTTAAGTCTACGATTATAAGCTCATATGATTTTGTGCTTACCTTGTTTTGTATTATAACTTTTTGTTATTATTTCATCATCATCATAAAACAACTTAAACCCTTCTTCGAGGGCCAAGTTATTTTATCTCTCCCATGTGTTTCAAGAGGCTTGGTCAATTTTATATATTAGTCAATTGCTACACCTTGCAAGGTTGTTGGAAAAGAGTGTAGCCAAATTGTCTCATCATCTTGCCAATTTATCATCCAAATTATTTCACAAGTCTTATAATGCCTCACAAAATCCTCTAACCCATTGCTTGTAAACATGGGTAAATTTTACTCTTCTATACTAGGACTTACCATGGTTTTATTACGATGTAAACCTAGTGCCTAGAATCTACTTGCTAGGAAGTTTTGATTCATACATTATGGTGCTTCTCTCACAATCTCGGTCACGTAGGAATCATCTATTCTTCCCTTGAATTTAGCATTTTGCACACTTGTTTTGCATTTAGATTTTCTTTTATGCAACCTTGGCTCGACTTCCTCTCTTTTAATTGACAACCTTTTTATTCCTTGAAGGTTACTTTCATACAATTTTATGAAGGAATCTAAATCTATATCCCAACTTACCTCATCTAGAGATGGTTGTTTTAATTTTTATTGTTGGTCAAAAAGATAAACCCACTTTGTTGAACACTTGAAATATTGAGGGGGGCGAGGGGTGAATCAGTATTCTCTGAAACCACTCAAACATTTAAAAATTTGTTCCACATATCATATTCAATTTTTAGTAAGGAAAGAAACCATGAAAAAAACCATCAAAGCATATAACACATAAACACCATATTTTTATGTGGAAAACCTAAAAAGGGAAAAACAATGGTGAGGATTAGCTTACAATATATTATAACCAGTTATAAGATATTACAAAAAGGCTCACTACTAGGTGGACTCAATTTCTGGTGGACTCACTATCTAGAGAATAAGAGAAGTAGAAGAGAGGAGTGGCTCACTGCCAAGATTTGAATTGCTACAAATGGGTGATCCCACAATAGTGGTTTACAATTTTTGGCCAAACTAGACACTGGAATAATTTTTTCTAACTAAATCTTCACTTTTGGGCACCTATAACAACTAAACCGTGAGGAAATTGAAAATGATGCAAATAAGAGCTTTCTGTGACATTTTTCTATAGATTCTAAATATATTTTTTTCTGAATTTTTTGAACTGATTGCACTCTTTTTCCATCTCTCAAAACTAGTTTTTTTCAAAACAACACATTTTTAAGTATGGAGTACCATTAGAGTAATAACAACTTTTTTCATTACGATAAAATTATAATTTTCAAATTTAGATTGTAATCTGGAGTATCTAGCGCTTCCCACTTGGTTAGATAGTTTTTTATTGAATATTTTTTCTTGAATCAAGTTTTGAAGTCAAACCAATTATAATTTAGACATAGGGCAGACTGTATAACGCATGAATTTTTTTTTATATATCATTTTTTTTTGTTGGATCAAGGAATTCAATATTTGGTGCACTCATATTTTTCAATTTTTTTTTGATAATCTGCTATTTTTCCACATGTGCAAAGCATAGAGCTTGATTTTTGGTGAAAACCAATGTTTAATAAAACTAAAAAAACAAATACATAATAAAACCAAAACATATTAAAATTATAGTTGTTGGATAGCTTGTTCCAAGGACTACCTAATTCCAGTTGGGTTTGTGAAGTCTCCTCCATTTTCATCCTCAAACCAAGCTTTGACACACAAAATTTTGGACTTTTTTAATGCTAGAGGATGACAAGGTGGGAATTAGGGGGTTTGAGAAAACCCCTAGGGGTTTTCTCGAACCATGGTTCATTCAAATCCCCTCTCAAAAAGTGTTTTTATTTGTTTTTTTGGTGGGAATTGGGTCCATCTTGCACTTAACTGGTTCACACGAACCGAGGTTCATTTGAACCCATTTTTGGTTCACTTGAACCAAAGGGTTTATTCGAACCCCAAAAACCAAAAAAATTGTATGGGGTCATTTTTTTCCACTTTTCCTTCCTCACTCAAATATTAAACCACTTTTGTGGGTTTACCCAAATGCATCTACAATATATTAGGAAATTTAGTCCCATTGATGCTCAAAACATTGAATCAAAATACTTCATATTACTCTGCTCTACTCTACATTTGTATCACATTTGCAAGTTTTGCTTAGGAATTCACACACACCAATTAATCATTTATCTTCAAAACCAAAATTATCTTGCATTTATACCCATTACATTTGCAATCACCTACAACATCAATTAGGTCGACCTAATTAGATGTATCATGCATACTATGACTTGTCGGACCAAAACATGCTTCATTCCACAACTCAAAACTTATAATGCATTAAATAGGTCAGGGTGGACCTATAATAGCTCCTACATAATTTATCAATAATTATATAAACTCCACATAACTCAAAATATATTAGGTCGACATCGTTGGTGACCTAACATCAAAATTCACCAATTGATCATCCTCAAACCAACATGTAGACCTCCAAAAATCATGCCACTTGGAACTTAGATGCAATTGACATCTACAAACACTTTCAAAAATCCACACCACAATGAAGTGTATACTTATCAAAACATACACTCTACATTGGAAACATTATCACTGGCAGACCGAATACTCTGTTACTCAACTTTTGCACTAGAGGGAAAAAAGATATGAAAGTTTGGATTTAGAATCCTTTGACCTCCTCAGAAATTTCCTTAGAATTGAAGAGAAATATTCTTCAATGTGGACCAACTTTGACCAAAAAATGGAATGCACTATGCACAAGACACAACTAATTCTATAACTCAACTGTTTGCACCAGATAAAAAATTCTTGCATCTATTCACTGGATTATCATCTTAATGCACACTCATGTTTCATAAATGTGTCTAACATCAATCTTCATACCAAACCACAATGTTGACATCGATGACAACACTATATTTGCATACCATGTATCTCATGCTCATGTTTCCAACAAGCATATTAATGACAGGCTCCTTAAACTTTCAACAATCTCCCCCTTTGTCATTGATGGAAACATGAGAAATTCTTCTCAAGATGCCTCCAAACTATTCTCCCCCTTTGAAATTAAAGGAAAAGGGCACAAAACATATAGACATATTGATGTTATCTTTTCTTCTCCCCTTTACAAAATTTTTGCATTATCAACCAAATCTTCACCAAATTACACATATACTCCCCCTATCAAATATATATAAAGAGAGTAAAAAATTGACCAAATCCCCCTAATAGTGCTATCCATCAAACCAAATCAAAACTTACACTAGAAAACTATCTTCTAACTTTCGCATATGTACAGAGAAATCTGAATTGCATAAAAGAAATATAAATAAATATAAAATAGTTGGTGGAGGGTACATTGCTATTGTTTTACACCTACAATTTTGCAAGGCGCACCCCCTAATCGTTCTTTCCATTGTCCCAATCCTTCTTGGATATGCCAAGCATATGGATTTGGGTCTCAAACTCCATGAGGAGTTCTACATCATCCAAAATTTTAGGTATTGGATTCATCTTTGTAGCCTTCTCCACATTTGTTAGAGTGCTGGTGATGCAGGAGCATCCGTGTCCACAGGCAATCTTGCATCACCAAAAATATTTCTCTTTTGGTTTTTGTTTATTTTCAATAAGGGTTTAGGCATTTGGAAAATAATATTTTAATTTGCAACAATGTAGATTCCCTTGATGTGAAATTGTAAATGTAAATCACATGGGAAATAAGTCTTGGTAAAACAGTGAAGCATCTTGGAGGGGACTATGCCTTTTTAGTGTCCACTTTTGGAGAAGGTCAAAAAGTCTTATATGCATGTATATGTGTCATAAAATGTCATAATATGGGCTGCAAAGGAATCTTGCTTGTTGCTTGCATGTATTTGCATGTTGGCCACAAGCTTTGCATGTTGTTGCATGTCTGAAGTCGTATCTATGAGACCCAATTTTAGTAAAATAGGCATAACATTTTCATAAAGTAACAAAATTAAGAATTTAAAAATGATTTGGAAAGCTAGAAAGAAGGCGCACCAAACCCATAAATGGTTTGAGGAAATTCTAACAAATGATAGATCGTTGATAGGCAAAAAGTGACGGGTTTTCTTGGTGGTTTAGTGGAGGTTGTTTTGAAAAACCAATGGTGGTTTCTTCTCTCACAACTTCTATATATTGATGCTGCTCATTTGGAGAAGGGGGCTTTGGAGAAGAAGATTTTTGCATACTTAGATGTTGTTGGAATGAAGCTAGAAATGTTGAGTTACAGATTTTTGTATGTGTAAAGTCCATGATGTATAGGAGCATATGAGCTCCATGATTATGTAATTCATTTTCAGATTTGAAATCAAGATATGTTGCATTTTTCTTTTCCATATTTGTTGTTAATGTTTATTTGCAGCATTCTTGCATAGTGGTGAATGTGTGTGTGGTTTTAGATTTGAAAGGGGAGAGTTTTCCCTACTTCATCAGCTAGATACAAATGTATACTTTGCATTTACCAGCACTCTAAGATGTCTAAACTGCGCTATTATATTTTCTCTTTGCTCCTGTAGTTGGAATAATTGTTCATGCAGGTTTTCAATTGCCAACCTTGTTGATCCATCTACATCATTTTTTGGGTTGTAAGAACTAGATGCCATGCCAATCTAGGACTCAATGGAGTCCATTTGATCCTTTATATTCTTTATGGACCTCAACCATTTTAGGTAAAACTGAAATAAGGCTTTTCCCTCTTCTACATAATCTTGCACTTGAGATTTTTTTAAAATTTATTATGTGTAGTGGTACATTTATCCACCATTTCTACCAACTTCATGTCATCCACCTTCTTGGTGATCTCCTTCTCTAATTTATGCTCTAGTTCACTAGAATATATTAT
>VDFB02116541.1:0-13975 GCA_007258455.2 Sequoia sempervirens | reverse complement strand
CTGAGCCCTCTTGTGTTGAGACACCTAATAAGGGCATTGATGATGTTTCTAAAGGTGGAATTAGTGCTAACCTAATTCCAAATCAGGATATGTGCATAGATGACCTCACCAAAGAAGATAGTTGTGTAACACAAGCACTTCCAGAACAATCCAATGCTTCCTTTGATAAAGCAAAGGATGTTCATAAACCTAAAAGTTTGCACAACTTGGAAAGTCAGTTGAAGGTGAGCGAGGATGAGATTGTGGCAGCCTTATCACATCATGATAAAATGCACAAGTTGATTGAGAATCATCTTTGGATGGTTCAATTGGAGGGAAGAAAAAAGGGAGTTGAAGTAGAGTCTTCTCATGATAATCTACAGGCAATCAAAGAAGGCATGGGAACAATGAAAACAAACTATTTGCACCTTCTTTCAGATTGTGATCACCTTCTCAACCTTGTTGAGGTCTATTCAGATGCTTTGAGAAGGAAAGAAGATGAAGTAGATAAGCTTTCTCACAAGCTTATGGTTTCCAGTGATTCCTTGAGGATGACTCAGATAGCTCTTCAAGAATTAGAGATCCATGTTGATGAGCTCTGCTTGGAGTTGAGTTTGGCTCGATGTTCATCATGTTCAACAGGGAGTCAATCATCTATGGAAGCCAGGGCACATGTTGAGGATAGTAGCGTGAACATTCACACTTAGGATATAGGTGCAGTGTCTCTTGTGTTGGATAGGCAAGAGGAGTCAGTTGGTGATGGATGCATCGTACTTGATCTTGAGAGGTATATGATTGAGTTGCTGATTGATTTCAGTCTATGGTATGGAGATAGGCATGTTGGCAGTAGTATTCCCACAACATCCTCATGGGTTTTACCTCCTACTTCATTGATTGATGGCTGTCCTACCTTGCTGGTTGGAGTTCTATCAAGTGACACTTCGAGGGCAACAATTGTTAGGATGGATAGGAGTAGTTGGGATAGTCGCTTTGGAGTTAGAGGATGAAGTGACGATGAGTTCTTATTATCCTTGGGCAGCAGAGATACCTTTTTCTTCATCATGGACTTGATTCACAGGTTACAGGGTGCTGTTCTGATTTATGCTAGCAGCTTGACAAATGTTGGTATATGTTTTTATGCACCTATGTTGGGCATCATTCACATTTTCAGGAGACCTCTCAGGGTGGAATGGATTGTTGATGATTTAGACACATTAGTCTTGGCTGTAGGATTAGGCGTCATTGCAGATTTGAGCACTAGGATCTTCATTGGTACTTTTGAGATTGACATTGATCAGTCTTTTCAGAAGAAGATGGGTTCTCTTAAGTCTTGCATGTTGGATTGTGGTATTGTTCTAGCCTCTTTTTAGGGGATAGATGGCATTCATGATGGTATTCTTCTCACTCCTGAAAGTAAGACAAGACACTTGCAGTTACTTTCTGATAGAGGTTTTGTTGACATAGCTGGAAGACCAACTCATCCTGTTGTGAGTTGTGATTCTTCTTCTGATGATGGCAGTATTGGATGGGATACACATGACTACTTTGGTATTCCATTGGTGCAGTCAGGGGAGTTTCACCTTGATTGCATTATGAGGTGTTCTCATCAGTTTTCTTTCAGCCCACATACATAGGATTTGATCACATCCTTGAGGACATAGTGAGATGGGTTGAATAAGAGGAGTTCAAATTCACTCTAGTATGATATATTTCCGATTATAGAGGATGAGTCCAAGTTTGGTAAGTCTCTCACTTCGTTCTCTCTAGTCGGTTGTTTATAGAAGCGGGAGTTTGAGATTTGGGTCAATTGGACTCTAGGGTTATTAGAGTGGCACAACGAAAGTCAGTTGGTGTTGAGTTTGGAGGACTTCTAATTAGTTCATGGGATCCAGGTGGAGTTGGCTTACGGACCATATGAATGCCCGAGGTTCATCACCATAGTTCTTGGGTGGCAGAGTTGTTTTTCAGAGAGACTGTAATGTCCCAAATTTAGCCCTACGCTCTTCATTTGGATTTAGCCTATTTTCGGAAATCCGTAGGCTAGCAGAAGCTGAAATTAGGGTTTCCACCTTCAGATGCATTCTCAAAAATTTGCTTGTGTTAGGTTTCTGGGTTTTTCTGGGTTTTCAGAGATCTTCGAGGTGGCGTGACATGCATCTAAATCCGACAACCTTTCCAGGCACTTACTATTTATGGTAAGTTATGTTGTTTGTCCGGTTTGTGCTTAGAAGATGTTTGGAAACACTTACTATTTATAGTAAGTCTTGTTTACTGCTCAGTGGGTGTTCAATTGTTGTTTTACAAACTTACTATTTATAGCAGTTTGCTATTTTTGGTAAGTTTATCTTTTAGCAGTATCACTCTAGCAGCAACTCAATCATTTGCCGTTCAGTCTAGTTGCTCAGTTCAACTTTCTGTTGGTTTTGATATGAACTTACTATTTTTGGCATTGGCTATTTTAAGTAAGTCTAATTTTTGGCAGTGGCACCATCAACAGTTCAACTCAGGTCATCATGCTATTTTTTGGCAATCCATCAGTTTCAGTATTGGCATTGGTTTTGGTTATCTCCTTGGACTGAGTTTTATACTTAGTCAATTTCATGTTTTTAAGTTGTACCCCACGACTAGGCCTGATGACTTCATGTTGCTTTAAAGAGGGGACATTAAGGGGTCGAATCGAGCATTTAATGATTTAATAAATGCTTTATTATTGCAATTTGAAATGGACGCCTAAAGGGTAGATGAATAATATTTTATTATTTTCAAAATAAAGTGAATGCTAGAAGGTGGCGTCCCTTTTTGTAAGTTGAAATGATTCGACTTCTTGGAATTCAGAATGTTTCGTTTGCCATTTGAAGCTTATATATTGATGCATTTTTGGAGAGTTGATTATGTGATGTTTTGGAAAGCAAAGTTATGTTGATGGAATGAATCTAGAACCTGGCTAAGGGGGAGCTTAGCGAATTCAATCCATCCTTCGAGCCTAAAACTATGGCTTCCTAGGTGGTTATTTGGGATTGTATTTCACACAGAGGTGCAGATAGAGCTTCAATTCTGATGTTTTGGATAGGTTGCTGATGTATAGCCTGTTATCAAGCTGCTGGTTTATACATGGCTGAAGCGAATTTTCACTCATAGCTTCATCATGGATTTTATTCTTGTTCTGGGTAATTGCTCATGTTGTTTGACTGTGAAGGGCGACCAGTTGTGAGAAGTTTCGGATTTTAATACTGAGAGCTGATTTTTCTAGAGGAAGTCGACCTCCTCAAGGGGGCTGTACCATTCTGGGTGTGCATTGAAATTCATGCCAACTGTTACTTGTTGTTTCTGGCTTGAATTTTTCTTGGGTTTGGGCGCCTTGCTTCTAGCTGTTGTTCGACTATGGTTTGGAGGCATTCCGAGCTGATTCGGAAAAGATACGTCCATTTTTGTGAGTTTTCATGTTGCTGGTCTGATTTTTTGTTTATGCTGTTTCTGATAAGACTTAGTAAATATTAGTAATTTGCTGATTGAGCTTCAATTTTTGTTATCCACGAATCTAGCAGCCGCTCCACGGATAACTGAAATATTCCGAGCCAAATTTTTGTTTTTTCAAATTAACATTTCCACTTACGCTGCACCGTTAAGGTTAGAAGATAAACCCAAACGTACTGAAGCAACTCTAACCAGTATGGCGCCGATGATGGCGAGCATTGGTCAGAGGATCTAAATTCAAACTGCTTATGCTGAAAGCAACTCTAACCAAGAATGGCGCCGATGATGGCGAGCATATGGTTAGAGGGTCTTCTACTCTAAATGCTGAAAGGGAACTCAACGTCAAGTATGTGCTACCCAATCCAATGCGGAGTGAGGGGCGACCATATGACGGAGTGATTACAAAAACAATGCTTGAATGAAACTAAACAATGATGCTGTAAATACTCGACGTCAAGAATGTGCTTTCCAGACCGAGACGGAATGGGAGCTACCATATGACGGAGATGCTAGATATTACAAAAACAACTTCCGAATATCAGATAAGCAATTACAAATCAGAATTGAGCAAGATTAAAGAACCGCTGCCAGTACTACTGTCAGCTTACAAAATGATGTTCATTCGCCTGCTGGTAGCATAGGAATTTGAGAGCTTAACATTACATCAAAAGATCTCTTCTTAGAATGATTAGAAGAGCCAAAACAATAAACCTTCCAATGTTCAAAATACAAATTCTGTTTTTCCACAAATCTGCACTTTTAAATTAAAAACCAGCAACCTAGGAATTCACTCATATGCTCATATCTCTCTCATTTCTCACCCAAATGACCTCAAATCTGATGCAATAGACCCTAAAAATGATGGCACCTAACTTAGTAATAAGAAATGGCATCTAAAAATGGCTATTAATTACTGACACGAATCCCAATGCACTCTAGAAAGTTCGGCCTTCAAGGAATGACGGATTTGCATTATAAAATCATAAGCTGCGTATTAAAATCTGCAAATATTCATGAAGGGGCGCCCTTACCAATAAGATGCAATGACACAATACCCAGAACGAGATTATTTTTGTTTTCTGATTTACAAATGAAAACACGGATCTGCTGTAGCTTAAAATGCAAAATACTGAAACCCACTAATATGCAAAACAGATCTAATAATGCACAAGCTGAAACAATGCTCAAAACTAAATGCAAACTCACAAATCTATCTTAAATCACCACTAGTCGCTGTCTTTCAAGCGAGAAGCAATGCCCAAGCTAGGAGGCCTTCATTCCTCGAAGCAATCCCAAAGCCAATCCGGCAGCATAACATTCCTGTAGATAAAAGATATCCAAAAGAGAACCCAAGGCTGTCTTTTATAAGTTTCTGTTGACCTTCATTGAAACCCTAACTTCTTTTCCATAGTCAAAACCCTAATCACAAGAGATGGCGTCCTTTTCCATGCATCTTTAATTTTGACTTCATTTAATTAAATTTCTCACTTAAATAAATGCGTCCTCCTTAAGGCTTAGTTTTGACTTTGATAAATTCAATATAAATTTAATATATCCTCAATGATGGCGCCACCCTTCAAGTCCACCTTTTAAAATAACATTAAGTTATTTGGCTAGGCCAAGGTGATAAAATAACATTTAAAATATAATGTTATTTTTAAGTGAAACGAGCTCATCTCTCCAAAACTGCACTCTGAAGCCCGAAACTGAATACGCCACTTGAGTCAACTGAAGGGGAAAGTCAACTGCCTGAGACCAACTTGTTTACTGCCAAAAATAGAATTTACTAAAAATAGTAAATTCCTGGAAATGCTCAGAAAGCCGAGATGAACATACCATTGCGAAGCTCTCTGAAAACCCAGAAAGAATCCGCCATTGAATCCACTAACTCTGAGCAAGGACATCCTTAAAAATAGGAAACCCTAATTTTACCTTCCGACTAGCCTTCGGGTTTCCAGAAAAAGGCCAATGGTCACTGGAAAGGTCAGGTTCGAGAAGGGGACATTACAATCCGCCCTTCCCAAAATTGCTTGTCCTCAAGCAATACCACCACAACTCCAGAAATTTTAAAACTAAACCATACGCAACAAGTATGATCCCTGGTTCCCACACCCATCGCAGGAAGGACCCACCATGCCGATGCTGCTCCACTCTGATCACATCCGTGAAATCATCATGCCTATGTTGCACTAACCTTCCTTGTAACCCCAAAGTGTTACTGTCCATGATACTCATACTGAAAATTTTTAAAGGACCGAGACCAGCTTCATGCAACGTCTCATGTCCAAGAGGCCCAAAGTCAACAGTATCAACTATACCACTGTCAACCACAATGGATAGGCTGCTCAACTCAAAATCAAACTCCTCAACATACCTCCATATTGCAACAAACGAAGCCCTGATGGAAAAAATGATATCTTCAAATCTTCTTGCAAAGAGGAAAGCAATCTTTGGCAAGAGCTCAACAAATTCAGCCTCATGGCTTCTTCTGGAGCTACTATGCATCAACTGAATTATATCGACACCACCATGAAGACTTCTAATCACTCTTACTATTCCAACTCCAAGAGTCTCAGAATATAGATTCAAAACATGGGGTAGCTCATTGTCATGAACCAATAATGAAAATAAACCATCAGAGTTTGCATCACAAACCTCCAAAGTGGCTGAAAAACCCGCTAAAGCCATCTCCATCAGAAAACTACCACTTCTTTGATCAGGAGGGAGGTACCAACTCTCCTGAATGAAAGTAACTCCATAAGTAAGGTGGCTGGTCTGCCTCCAACCAGCAAACTCGTGTCTCAAAATCTGCCCTTGTCTGAGCTGAAAGTCACTTCCAAGAACTACCGATCGTTGATCTTTCCAACCCATATTCAAAATTTCTCTCCAATCCATTTGTTGATGAACAAACGGAACCATCAAGTAGCTGGAAATGAAGGGAACAACATCAACAAGTCTGGAAATTTGTTCCTTATCCCTCCAAGAGTCTTTTCCATAAGTAATAAACTCTGACAACCCGAGTTGAGAATCCCAAGCATGGATACCCAACTGAAAGTGATTTTCAACACACTGCAAGGAAATCTCTACACATTCCCAAGTGCTAGTGAGAACCACGTGCCTTCTCACGAAACTGATGCCCCATCTAGTAAATCCTTGAAGCTTAACCATGAAAGCTTCCACCTTAAGGGAGTATGAAACATAAAGTGGCTTCAAATTCAGCTCCCAAAACTGATCAATGTGATTCCAAACATCATTCCACCCAAGGGATGGATTTTCAAGAGTGCACCCACCAAAGTCTAGTTCACTTTTTTCCCATTCCTCCTGAGTAGTAGGTCTGAAATCTTCACTCGTTGCTGCTGTAATGAAGTTACCAACAGCTACCAAGACTTGTCTCATCAACACCTTGATGTCATAGATGTTGAAATTTCCTTGCTTCGTCACCTCCCATGTAGAAACTCCATCCTCAAACCCACTTATGCATCCGTTACTACTCAACATACGTGGCACATCTTCATGGAGTGATATCAAGGCATCCTTAGATTGGAGTTCACGCTTGACCTCATGCTTGGTCACTTCACTACTTGACTCATTTTTCAAAACAAAGAGAGGATTGTCATAAGTTGCTTCAGCACCCACTTCAAAGAAGGGATTGTCGAAGACTTGGAAGCCATTCCTTTTGTCTCGCTGCCCCAAATCTGCACATGCAACTTTTGACTTTCTTGAAATGCTTTCAAGATCAAACTCCTCTTGAAGACAGTCAAAATCTCCAATCACTTTATTGTTTTCTCCAGCTCTTCGTGCATCCTCTTGCTCCTTGAAAAGTTTGAAATCTGCAAACTGATCTTCAACCTTTCTTAGAGCCAACTGAGTTTCTTTCAACTTGTCCTTTGTTGATTTAAGCTCCAAAGTGAGCTTATCAACCATACTCTCCCTTTCTTCGAAAACAATGAAGGTTTTCTTTGCAGATTCAACGGCATGATTTCTATCTTCAATCAAGCCTAAGTACTTCGACTTCAATGTCTCCACTGAGTCTCTGATAAGTTGCAAATTGGGAAGAGCAACTTCATATTTCACTCCTCTTTGTCTCTCTTCAAGTTGGGCATCCCAAATAAGCCCTTCAATCAGACTATGTGTGCGATCAAATCTAGATAGAACTCGCACTTCATCTTCAACGGACACCTCAGGTTGGCCTTCACACTCATAAGAATGCGAAGATGGTGAATTGCTGATAGGCTGTAACTGAAAATCAGAACTTCGTTTCACGCTTTTGCTGCCCTCATTGTTGCTCCAACATTCTTGTACTTCACCACCAACTAGTGGGGAATGCTCAATGTCTTGGAAAACATCATACTCCACTAAGCCTTCAACTTGTTGATTGCAATCAGCTTCCTGCCCTGATAAATCAGATTTGTGTTTGGTAATTCCTCCAAACCTTTCATCTTCAAGAGCCATATGGCCCTCAAACTCTGTTTCCTCTTCCATGTTACTTTGATCAAACTTGAAAGCAGCCCCAAACTTAAGCATATTAATACCATTGTCTGCTGATAGAGAACCCTTATCAAGTTCCATTTCTTCATCCGGATCAAAGGGAAATTCATCCCATACCGGCTTGTCATCACTAAGTGCCTTCACACCTGGATCCCAAATGGTGAGAGGCTGATTGTTTTGATCACAAGAAGAGTGTTCTTTGTGCAACATTTGGAGTGTTGATTCTTGGAATAGGTCAACTCCCAAATCACTAAAGCTGGTGTCTTCATAAGTACCTCCCTCCAATGGTTGGGTCTGAAGTTCAAACTCAAAACCACCCTTAGCACTGTCACTGAAAGGAAGTAAGGAATCTTTAGATCTAGCTGTTTGAAATTTTTTATCATCCTTATCTTCAATGAACCTATCATCTATAGATATGTTTCTGATCTCATCATGAACAGTCATATGCATGCCATAGAGGTCTTCTTGATCACTTGTAATAAATTCCTCTTGTGAAAACTCTTGAGGAGTTTGAACAGCAACAAGAGGAAAACTATCCATCACTAAATCTTCAACAAGAGGAGGTACAAACACCTCGAAATCATTACCAACATCATCACTTTGGTAACGGTCATAAGCTGATTCAAAGACACCAATAGTATTTCCTTCAACTTGCTCTTCTTCACTTGCTATCACATGCAAGTCAAGGGGCGTATTATGAGGCTCTACCCTTAACTCTTCACTTGCCAAGGTATCTTCATCAAGCTCACGTTCTTTTTGATGTGATATGTGCACCTTGTTTGTGCCATCTTCAATGCTAGATGACTGATTTTTCTCAACTTGCAAATTTGTGGGCTGCAATTCACAAATAGGCACTTCATCTCCTTCCTTCTTTGATTCTTCGAACAAAGCTTGTTCTGCTTCCCTTTTTATCATTTTCCTAATGTGGTCCACCATCTTCAACTTTTCGGGCTCCACTGATGCCACACACTTCAAATGGGAATCAAATGAAACATTGTACCTATAATCATCTGGCATGGTTTGATATTGCTCACGGAGTTTGACAGCCTCATCTTCACATTGTCTTTTAAACTGTTTGGCATATTCAATGAAGTCCCTTACGACATCACTAACCTTTCCTTCCTCCGATGCCATAGTTGAATCTGACTTCTCACGACCCATAGACCTTAGAAAATGCAACATCTTTGAAACTTCTGAAAGCTAATACTGAACTCAGCTCTCACCTCTGATGTAGAATCTGTTTTCTCTGTCAAGTGAACTCTGATGGGCACAGGATGGCAGGATCTTGGCTCTGATACCACTGAAATATTCCGAGCCAATTTTTTTTTGTTTTTTCCAATTAACAGATTTCCAATTACAAACAGTGCACCCGTTAAAGTTAGAAGATAAACCCAAACGTACTGAAGCAACTCTAACCAGTATGGCGCCGATGATGGCGAGCATTGGTCAGAGGATCTAAATTCAAACTGCTTATGCTGAAAGCAACTCTAACCAAGAATGGCGCCGATGATGGCGAGCATATGGTCAGAGGGTCTTCTACTCTAAATGCTGAAAGGGAACTCAACGTCAAGTATGTGCTACCCAATCCAATGCGGAGTGAGGGGCGACCATATGACGGAGTGATTACAAAAACAATGCTTGAATGAAACTAAACAATGATGCTGTAAATACTCGACGTCAAGAATGTGCTTTCCAGACCGAGACGGAATGGGAGCTACCATATGACGGAGATGCTAGATATTACAAAAACAACTTCCGAATATCAGATAAGCAATTACAAATCAGAATTGAGCAAGATTAAAGAACCGCTGCCAGTACTACTGTCAGCTTACAAAATGATGTTCATTCGCCTGCTGGTAGCATAGGAATTTGAGAGCTTAACATTACATCAAAAGATCTCTTCTTAGAATGGTTAGAAGAGCCAAAACAATAAACCTTCCAATGTTCAAAATACAAATTCTGTTTTTCCACAAATCTGCACTTTTAAATTAAAAACCAGCAACCTAGGAATTCACTCATATGCTCATATCTCTCTCATTTCTCACCCAAATGATCTTAAATCTGATGCAATAGACCCTCAAAATGATGGCGCCTAACTTAGTAATAAGAAATGGCATCTAAAAATGGTTATTAATTACTGACATGAATCCCAATGCACTCTAGAAAGTTTGGCCTTCAAGGAATGACGGATTTGCATTATAAAATCATAAGCTTCGTATTAAAATCTGCAAATATTCATGAAGGGGCGTCCTTACCAATAAGATGCAATGACACAATACCCAGAACGAGATTATTTTTGTTTTCTGATTTACAAATGAAAACACGGATGTGCTGTAGCTTAAAATGCAAAATGCTGAAACCCACTAATATGCAAAACAGATCTAATAATGCACAAGCTGAAACAATGCTCAAAACTAAATGCAAACTCACAAATCTATCTTAAATCACCACTAGTCGCTATCTTTCAAGCGAGAAGCAATGCCCAAGCTAGGAGGCCTTCATTCCTCGAAGCAATCCCAAAGCCAATCCGGCAGCATAACATTCCTGTAGATAAAAGATATCCAAGAGAGAACCCAAGGCTGTCTTTTATAAGTTTCTGTTGACCTTCCTTGAAACCCTAACTTCTTTTCCAGAGTCAAAACCCTAATCACAAGAGATGGCGTCCTTTTCCATGCATCTTTAATTTTTGACTTCATTTAATTAAATTTCTCACTTAAATAAATGCGTCCTCCTTAAGGCTTAGTTTTGACTTTGATAAATTCAATATAAATTTAATATATCCTCAATGATGGCGCCACCCTTCAAGTCCACCTTTTAAAATAACATTAAGTTATTTGACTAGGCCAAGGTGATAAAATAACATTTAAAATATAATGTTATTTTTAAGTGAAATGAGCTTATCTCTCCAAAACTGCATTCTGAAGCCCGAAACTGAATACGCCACTTGAGTCAACTGAAGGGGAAAGTCAACTGCCTGAGACCAACCTGTTTACTGCCAAAAATAGAATTTACTAAAAATAGTAAATTCCTGGAAATGATCAGAAAGCCGAGATGAACATACCATTGCGAAGCTCTCTGAAAACCCAGAAAGAATCCGCCATTGAATCCACTAACTCTGAGCAAGGACATCCTTAAAAATAGGAAACCCTAATTTTACCTTTCGACTAGCCTTCAGGTTTCCAAAAAAAGGCCAACCACACCGGAAAGGTCGTTCGAAGGGGACATTACAATAACCCCTACTAAACTTGTTCGCTTCCTAGGATTCGCGGAAGCGTTCAAGTACGCATAACGAGTGATTTTCTTTCGCTCAATTTCTCAAACGCGCCGGTTCGGGAATAGTCAATCTCGAAAGCATTCCTGTTCGCCTCTAGACCTTCAAACGCAGATCTTTCGGCGACGCTTTCACTGCTCAGACTTTTGCAATCATGAAAGATGCAAAAGAATCAAAGTGCGCTCCTGCAGGGAAATTCCAAAAATTTGACTAAGTCTGGAAATGTAATGGTGCTAAAATTTAGCGCCCCTACATGCAGTGAATTTCCAAAAAATGTAAGGGCGCTTAATTTTAGCGCCATTACATTTTCTTTCGACACTTAAACTTTTTTCATGCCTCTGGCACATTTCTTCACGTTTTCGTGTTTTTCGTCAATCGTGCCACTTTTCGTGCCTAAATTTATTGCACGACTTGAGTTAGGTTTTTAATTTTCATTTGCAATTAAGTGAATGAGTTCGCCATTTTATTGTTTGCTTTTCATTTTATCCTCTTGTCTCTCTTGCTGGGTGAATTACACTTAAACTGCAAATTCACTTTTTGAGGATTTTCGCCATTCACCTCTTCGGCAAGATTCGCGTTTTGCCCTGGTAAGGTTTTCCATTTAGCTTCGTCTTTTCATTTGTATATGTTCATTATTAGCATACGTGTTTTTGTTCCTTACATTCACGTCTTTCTTTTCATTCGTTTTTGTTCTTTCCATTCGCGTCCTCCTCCATTCGTGTTTTTCTTCTCTTTACGCAATGGGATCCTCCTTCATTGTTTTGGATACATCTTTCTCTTCCTTCGCGTTTTCATCTTCGCGTTTGCTTTTCATTGTTTGCTTTCATTACAAGAATAATGACAAGTCTTTGCTAACCCTACGCATTCTTCTTTTTGTTTTCCCTTTTCTCTCTACGCGTTTCTTTCTTCCCTCAAAGATGACGCCGTTTCTGTGTTCCATGTTTTGTCCATTTCTCCTCACAAACTCGTATCTCTCCAACGTTATTCTCAACGCGTTTTTCATGCCGTTCTTTTCATATGCTTTGAAGCAAACTTTGCAATCTCACAAAAGAAAAGATTTCTTGTGAAACCCTTGAACGCATATACATGGAATGGAGACAACTTCAAAAGTTTTCATTGTTACAAACATTGCATCTGCAAAGCTCAAAGCGCCTTCGCCATTCCTCCCTGCATTTACATCTTCAAAATTGCCAGAATTACAAAAGCGCTAAATTTCCGTGCCATGACATTTTGAAGATACCACAAAAATTGCCTAACACTGGAAAGTGTAAGGGCGCTAAAATTTAGCGCCCTTACACTAAAAGCAATTTTCTCAGAATGTAAGGGTGCTGAATTTTAGCGCCCTTACACTTTTTTCTGACTTTTTCCAATTTCTTCCAAACGAACTTCATTTTTGACCAGTGCACTCCAGAGCCTCATTTTTCTGCATTCGTGCATCGTTTTGCGTGCCTCACAATCCGCTCCATGCTTTTCCACCCTCGTGCTCATTTCACGCTTTCCCATGTTCCCTAACAATTATTGTTTGTTCTGGCTAGACGGATTGCAGTCTATTCTCAGAGATCGTCAAGTCAAGAGTGCTTAGTGTTCCAGTTTCTTTTGATGACTGCTACGAAGCCTCCTTCTTCTTCGAAAGCAAAAAGCAAGATGAAGTACAAATATCATAGCGCCTATCCGGGCCAACTATGGTGTGCTTTCAAAGTTGAAGAAATAAAGGATACGGTTGGCCATCAAGACTTGCCGATTTCGCGAAAGTTGATGAGACGGTTTCCCCCATCTACCGAGGCACCGCATACGCATCTCCACTTGGTGGCGAGAAATTTCATTGCCCGCGACAATATCGAAGCTTGTTCAAGTTAAGGCCTCATTACATCCGAGAAAGCAGAAGTGTGATCGACTCTTCCGGGCATGAGATTCTAAGACTCGACCCTGATTTCTTTGACATCGTCTTCAAGGTTCCTCACATGGACAAATATATTGACATTTCTATATCAAAAGCACAGGAGATTTTCGATGCTGATCCTAATAAAGCCAAACAGTTGATAAATACTCAATGGCTTAAAAAGCCTAGATCGTCTGTTTCCAGATGGCCGAAAGGACTCCTGAGAAGTGACTTCAAAGATGATGTCAAGGATATGATCACGTTTCTGAGCAGAGTGAAAGGTTTGCCGGAATCATCCACCTTTCACGATTGGATGTATGAGTACATCAGGATCATAAGGAGGCAGAAGGTGCATATTGACTGGGGTAAACAAATCAGTGATGAGATGCACGAACAGTTGATCAATGCTCCCTCTACATTGAAGTTCTACATGACTTCTTACCTGGTGTACGCAGCAGCTGTGATGAGACAATTCCCAAGTCTATCTACAAAGGGGAATCGAATGATGGTGCCTGTGTACAGATATTTCTATCAGTTAGAGCTAAAGGAGAGCTTTCATCATTTCAGACGGGTCACTGATGCTTTCTTTGCGCCCTTACTCTTCAACTTTGATCCAGCTTTGGAAAGAAGAAGAGTGTCTGATGAGGCTTATAAGGTGGTAAGTAAAGTTGGATGTATTTTTCTCCACCCCAACGCTACTTACTTGAGAGTAGGTTGTTACACCGTTGTCCCTTGATGTTACCACACATTATCCTTCTGGGATAAGGGTTCTCATGGAAACATGCGCATACCGATGTCAAGACGTAAAGAACTAAGAAAGCAACCACAAGCGTGGATTCAAGTTCTAATCGACCACGGGCGTGCATATACCATCCAAACTGCAC
>VDFB02116539.1:0-14159 GCA_007258455.2 Sequoia sempervirens | reverse complement strand
TAAATGAAATATTAAAAAAAATTGAAATTTTCATGGAAGGGTTGTAGGGGGAGCTACCCCCACGGCCGACCCCCCATAGGGGAGCCGGCTATGAGGGCAGGGCTCAGCGCTGCCTTCGCAGGTAGCGTCGGCGCTGCCTACATAGCCGTGCCCTCCCATGGCGGGGGTTCGGCTGTGTAAGGCAGCCGCCCCTACCTTAAACTTTGTTTTATAGAATTAAATTAAATTTTCATTTAAGTTTACTTTTTATATGATATCTATGATATGTATTTTTTATATATGTAATATATATTATTTTAATATATTATATATATATATATATAATATATACATATTGTATATATATGAGTATTTATAATTTGTTTTAAATAACATTGTTGAAAGAATTAATTTGTAAAAGAAATATGTTTATATATATATATATAAATATATTTATATGTTTAAATAATAATAAAATATTGAATGTGTATTTATTTAAATGAATTAAATAATGTTAATTAGTATATGAAAATTATGAATAGATAGTTTATAATGAAATGTATTATGTAGAGAAAAGAAAAATTTCATTATTAAACATGATTGTGAAATTGGGATAATTGTGGATTTGATTTTCATATTAAAAGGAAGATAAATTATGTATCAGTTGATTAATTTCATATGTCTAGTTCTTGATTGATTGGATTTAGTAAATCCAAATGATAGATGTGAATTTGCTTTAAGTTGCTTTAAATTTTTATTGGGAAAATGGGGATTATTTTATGTGATTTCAAGTCTTCCAGTTGTAGTCTCTTCAAGGGAGTTAAATTTTACATTGGTTTCATTTATTTGAGCAAACTAGGGTAGTGCACTTGGTTTGGTATGGTTATTAGACACCTGGTTTTTATGAACATGTTGTGATGTCCATTGTGGTATATCTGGTATTATTTGTTGATTTTTGTGCACTCTATATACCCTAGTTAGAGAACTTAGAATTCCTTTGTTATGTTTAGGGGAGTGGCTCTATGTGAGGGCCGACACATAAAGTGGTGTTAGGGTAACTTACAAAGAGTTAGGAAGTCAGTGATAACTAAATAACACAGTAGTTAGATTAAAATCCTTAATAAGATGTTTATGCCTCACTTATGGACTCTTGAGCTAGTTTAGTCTTGAGTATAAGATGAGAAGGCCTGGAATGGAAAATCGATATCTTGTTACCTTAAAAGATATTTGATTCCGCAATAGTTTGCAAATGGGGCCAGGTTTCGTAAGAGGTTACCGGGGTAACCCAAGTTGGGGGCCAGAACCTAGGAAGAAACACTAGGGTAACCTTTGCAATATTGTGATGACACTCCACCTAAAATAATAGTTAACCTTGTGTTCTTAGTACATTTGATTGTCTTAAATCTGGAAGCAATGTAACCATCAGTTAGTTATGTACTTGTGTCTAGGGTGAATAGGTTATGTCTAGGTAACCATATTACTATCTCCTAGCATGGGGGGTGGACCTACGGGTACCACATGGTTGGGTGGAACGTGCACCTTACTCCGTTGGGTCCCCAGTTTATGTTCGTGGCAATGAGAGCTTCATGGATGGAGAGCTCGTACTTAGATACATATGTGTACATCTTTATTACATTATTGGAAATCTTGTATTGTAACTTCCCTCAATTGTTTATGAGGTGAACACTTGTAAAATGTAATTGTAACTATTATTGATCTACCTCATCAGATGAATGAGTATTGTAATATCTTATCAAATGCAATGTAAGAAATCATATTTGTACTTTAAACTATCTTGAATGGAATTTCAAATGATATGCAATGTTTACTTATTAATGTTTATGTTAATTAAATATGTGCAATGCTAAATACTAAAGTCGTCTATGGAAACTCAAGTAGTATAACGTCGCGTAACTTAGTGAATGTATGCAACTAATTGAGTTAATAATAATACTTTAAAAAAAAATTATTTCACTTTTATACACTATTGCAACATTCCTTAGGTTGGTGGTGATAGTATTACATCTTTGTTCCTTTCTAGGCTATTTGGACCTCATTTTAATGGTGTAAAGTGTATTTAACCACACTTTCACATTGAAATTTATATCCCTAGCCCTAATCACCCTTTATATCATCATTAATAGGACCTAAGGCTACTTATTTTTGCATCCTGAGGCATAGTTTGACTAATATCCTGATAAAAACACTATAAAACCTCAAAATCTTGAAGACCCACCTCAAAAACCTCAAGATGGAACTCATTCACCACCTTGAGAGAATAATTCCCCTTAGGTGGGATCCATTGGAAAAGTGTGGTGAATGAGTCCCTTTTGGGAACTTTATCAAAATTCAGTGGGAAAATTACAATTCTAACTTGAATTTTGATAAATGTCGGCCTTGATGATCAAAATAAGAACCATTTGAGTGTCTTTCCTATATAAAAAATATTTCAAACCCTTAGTCCATCCAAGCATAAGGTATTCAATTTTTCAATTCAAGCAAGCAATAGTTAGGTGTTTCAAGTCTTCATAAGGTCATCAAGATAACATTAAATATCATTTCTAAGGAATTCAAGAGAGATTTTTCATCAATTGTTTCAGCAATTCAGGATCCATCATCGTGGAAATGTTCTAATTGCATTACTTCATGTTCATGCTTCATTATATTATTTCTTCATTTTGGTTTAATTACCTAAATGGGGTTTGACTAAGGCAATCCCCCATTCCCTAACCATCAACACTTTTGTTCCCTTTCATTGTGTGATTGAAGATCTAGGTGCTTTGAAGGCTTGGAGATGTTTAAAGAATAGGTTTCAAACTTGTTGGAGTCATCTTCCTACCCACAAGGTTAAAATATTCACAAAAAGTTATATATAACCCCAAAAATCAAGGTTTTAGATCCAGACACCTGGAGGAACATAAAGAATAGGTTGAGAGCTACAGGTTCCACTTATGAGTTTCTAGAAAAGTCAAAGTGGACTCATTCACCAAAATTTGTGAATGAGTCCCACTATACCTATTTTTTAGATATTTTCATGGATTTGGATACCCATTTGGCTAAAATAGGCTCCGATGCCGTTTTCTAGAATCAAGACTGATTCTCCCAGAATGGTGAATGAGTCTAACCAGATCTAAAATCAACATTTTCAGAATTTTGGAAGCCCATTTAATCTCCAACAAGTTTCCAAGTGCGCACTTGAAATTTTACAACTTTTTATTCTATTCTTCTTTCATTTTCAAGTCATTTAGTTTAATTTGGCATATCACTCTGTGTTTTCAAACATTTTGTCTTTTTCAAGTTTACACTTTTTGGTGAACCTTCATTTTCTATTATCTTTTCCATAGAACCTTCCCTTTGCTAGATTTCAATATGATTTTCATTGAAATCTCAAGGGTTTGTTCTTGAGTGAAAAATTAAAAATAGTCTCTCTCCATTTAGGTCAAAAACCTTAGTTAGAAGTGAAAGAGAGAGACCCTATTTTCTATGTTTCATTTACCCTACAAAACCTAACCATGTAATGTGATCAAAATCTGATTTTAACCTCTCCTAAAAACTCTTATACTAGGGTAGATATCATGGTGGAAGAAAATGACAACATGAACAATAGTAATGTGGCTTCATTAGATGAAAATAATGATGTCATCTTAGAATCTCCTTTGCTAAAAGATAATAAAAATAAGAATATGTAATTTGAGGTTATGAACATTATATATCCCTTGAAGAAATCTCTTGAGCTAGTTCTTATCCTTCACCCACCCTCACATTAACCTCAAGTTCAAACAAAACTTGTGCTTATCTTAGAGCCACCTAAAAAGAAACCATTAGCTCCAGGAGATATCTTGAACATTACAAGGTGAATTGATAGTAACAATGTTTTACAACAATCAAGTTACAGTACTGTTGGTCACATATAATACAAGGAACAATGGGAAACCATAAACCATTCCTACTCTATTACCATTGCCTCAACCTATCTTGTCTAGTTCTCCTCATTTGGCTTTACATTATGGAAAGGAGTGTGATCTTGTTGAAAAAATTAAAAATACTTTTTCTAGGATATCCTTATGGGATATTATTCAAGCCTCGCCTAGTTATCATAACATGGTTCAAAAGTACCCCCTTATGCTTATCCTTCATTTTGTGCATGAGGCAATGGAAAAAGTACCCTTATGCTTATCCTGTTTGTTTGGGCCTTCCTTGTGAACTAGGCTTAATGGTGCCTTGATTTAATGTTGTATTGTGTTTGACACATTCACATTAGGTATTGGGCCTTTGTGAACTAATGGATATAAATTGTACCTTTCTTAAGTGTTGTGAAGTATTGTGAAACACTTTCACACATTTCTAAGGTTTTACTAATTAATTATACCTAATAAACCTCTTTTTAACCTTAATCTTGTCTTATTTGAAGTGTTGTAAAGTGTTGTAACACACTTCATACTATTCTAGGGCTGTCATTAATAATTGGGATTTTATTATGCTTAATTCAAGTCTTTAAATTAAATCAAAGCCTTTTAATTAATGCAATGTTTTCAAGAATAACTCCATTAATAAGTTCTCCCACCATAATTTAGGTGTTTTTGTGGTCATCTAGCCAAGATCTAGTGATTTGGACTCATTCACCACCCATGAATGATTTCCACCTTAATTTTGGGTCACAAACCTACTTCACCAACCTTCCTAGGCATTTTTGAATTTTTATCCTAGACATTACTTTTAAGTGTTTATCCTTATATCAATAATTTTAGAGCATCATTCAAGCATCAATCATTTTTTCAATGATTCCATTCATCATGTTTGTTATTGTGCTAACAATTGTGATATATGGTTTTGTGATTCAAGCAAGGGTTTCATCCAAAATCAACATCATTCAAGCAAGAATCAAGAGGGTATGTGCAAGATCACATAAGCCAAAAAAGCACATGATGGCATGTTTTAGGGTATGTGGCTAACAAATTTTTTCCTACCCAAAATTAATGGAACGAAATGGGTTTTTAAAGGATATTCTCATATTTCCACCAATATAAGTTATGCTTTACTTTGGATTTAATATATAATTATTATGCATTTTCTATTTGAATTACAAATAAAGTCTTGATTGATAGGTTGATTGAAAAACATCTATAGCTTTCAAATGGTATCACATTTTTTGAATCCAAAACATGTGTCACATCTCTATGCTCACATAACATAGAATTGACAAAAAAAAAAAATTAATTTCATGAAGTTTCTTGACCAAGTTGTGGTCGTAGATGACATATTTTTAAAAGTTGTAATAATAAATTCATAATTAATTATTTACATGGAAAAAATAAATAAATACATCACATCTCGAAATGAGTCTTCTAATTTTATATCTAAAATATTAAAAAAATATTATCATTTACTGTTAGGTGGTCAAACGTATTACCTACTTTATTTTTTCCTAAATTTAAGTACTAATGATTGAAATTTCTCAAATTTTCACACTAAATAGATTTAAAAAAAAAAAAACCTAGTAGTTTAGAAACTACATTAAATTTGCTACAGATTCTATTCTTACATATTTTTGAAATAATATAGATAACTTATTCAAAGTTTTACGCCAAGTTTCCTAACTTTAATTTTTTTGAATTTTTTGCCACTTAAGGGCTTGTTTATTCCATGATGATCCTGCACATACCCAAGATCTACATTCATTCCAACCATCTCAAGCATATTTGCAACACTTTATTGAAAGGGTTTGGTGTGTTGTAACATTGTTATTTTTTCATTCATCATTCTCCATTCCTATTTGATTTAATTTCAGTGATTGATTTCCAAAATGGGGTTTGACCAAGGAAAACCCCTTTCTACTAGCCACCCAACATTTTTCCCTTTCCTTTGAGTGTGATTTGCAAGTCTAGGTTGTATATTTCCTAAGGAGAAAGATTAAAGAAATTTTTTCAAAGAGATCAAAAGTTGTCAAAGTTTCCATCAAGCATTATAGATACATGGAGATTACCTATAGGTTGCAAATTTGGGTTTCAGATCTGAAAATCAACCATGAAGGACATGGCATACTAAAAAGAACAAATTCAGGTTTTGAATCCCTAAAAAAGTGGAAGTGAACTTGCATTTAGAATACATTCTTTTCTGATTTGGAGTCCACCATCATCCTAGATATAGCTTGCATGGAGTTTGCATTAGAGTTTTCATCAGTTAATTGGCATCTAGGGCTTCTAAAATTTTGCATTAGTGAAAGTGTATATAGGTTGCATTTTTGCATCTCAAATAATTGAAAATCATATGAAAGCTACATTTGAACTTAAGTTACAGATCATACAACATAAAAAGCATAAAAATCAATTGAAAATATTTAAATTTTTTGAAAAAAATCCCTACTGGGACTCATTCGTCACCTTCTCTAAATCAGTCCCAGTGCACATCTAAATCTACCTTTTACAACAGTAAAAACCTTGTTTTTGCACTTCTGTTTGTTTATATTAACTATATGTTTTAATTGTCTGAGTTTCTATTACATGCATCTCATTAAATCTAGCTTAATTTGGTCCATTTCATGCATTGCTTAATTTCATAATTGCATTTTCACATTGTTACATAGCATAATCAATCAATTTTCATCTTCAACATCTTTAAAATTGTATTACTCTTTTTCATTTTTTCTCTCAATTATGTAGGACAATTATTACACCATGTTTTCATTGCAAAAATCCATGGTTATCATACTTCATGTTCTATTTCTAGATCTTGTTTAATGTTCAAAACTTTTGATAAGTACATATCAATATGAGGACCTTTCCCCTCTATTTTTTTTCATCATTGATCCATCTCCTAGTATCCCTTCTATGAGTGAGGTTAGTATAGTGAAAGAAACCTTGGGTAATCATGAAAATCACATTTTTTCTTCTCCTAATATCTCTTCTACTTGTGAAGAAGATATTGTAGCATTAGAAGAAATAATTTATGAGAGTTTTCAAAACTTGATTTGTTTCTCTCCTCTTACCTCTTCTATTATGCAAGACATTACTAAAAAAAGGACATAATGATAAGTATTCATAACGATAACATAAGATAAAAAGAGACCATTGAAACCTACCTACATTTTCTCCTCTTGTGATAATGATGAGGATATGTTGGTGTTAGATAAACAAACCTTCAAGATTTATGATAACCCTCTTTATGTATCTTCCCCTACCTATCCTATTTTGGAAGACATTATGGGACAAAGGAGTGAAAATCTAGACAATCTTGACATTTGTTATTCTCCCAATATCTCTCCTAGTTGTGAAGAAGATACTTTGACGTTAGAAAAATAACTAATAAAAGTCACGAGAATCTTATGTCAGAAGACATTATGGAACAAGACAATAATAATATTAATGAGTAAGACAATTCAACCATTGATCATTCCCCTACTTGTGATGAAGACATTTTAGAAGAACCTACCTTTGAATGTCATGAACATTTAGTTTTTATTTCTCCTAAAAACTCTTCTCCTATGGAGGATATCATGGTGCAAGAAAATATGAACATTGACACATGTAATGGGATTCCTTAGATGAAGATGATGAAGTGACATTAAACTCCTCTTCACTAAGATATCACACAAATAAGAACAAGCTTTTTGAGGTTACGTTGACACAAATTGAATCTCCTTTAATTAGTGAGCTTCTTATGTCACCTCCCATTAGTGAATCAAATAAGAAAATAAGAGATTTCTTGAAATCTAGGATGCAATCTAACAATGTTTTGCAGCAAACAAGATATAACACAATTGCTCAAACATGTAGGGGACCAAAAATCACTCCCACAACATCACCATTGCCTCAACATATTTTTCCTAGTGTTGAAGACCTTAAAAATACTCCCACTAATATATCCATGTGACAACTCATTCAACTATCACCTACATACAAGTGTTTATTTCAAGAAATATTGCAAATAAAGTAGGAGGAAATATAATCTTATATTAAATCAAACAATGTAACATCCTCTTTTGATCATATGCAAGTCACACAGTCAAAAATTGCATTCCCTAAACATAAATCACCCTCACTTGAGACTCAAAGCAAGAATGAAGCCTTGATGATGTCATCATTAATGAAACTGTGGTTAGGCGCACTCTCATAGATAATGGACTAGAAATTAATGTTTTTAGCATTGACCCCCTAGAAAAAATTGGTATGGAAAAGAGTGTTATCCAACTTAATGTTGATCATATTTGTGGCTTTTAAAATGATAATAGGCAACCATTAGGAATGATCACATTACCTATTGAGGTTAGACCTATAGTGTTTTCTAACCCTATCCCTATCATGCTAGGAAATATTTCATACAATATTCTCCTAGGGATACCATGGGTTCATGCTGTGAAAGGTGTCCCATATAGTCTCCACCAAACAATGAAATTTGAATACAACAACAAAATATACATGGTTGAAGCAGATGAATGAAGCTATGAATCATATGATCACAACACTTCCAACTCCCCTAATACTTTCATTCCAAGATCAAAAGTTGAACCTATACAATTTGATGCTAATTCTTCACCTATAACAAAACTCTTTAGCAATAATTGGGGGTCGTTATATTTTACACCTCATTTCAATAAAGAATAAAAAATCTCACCCTCAAGGTTGAAAGAGTCATATAAAAAATGATTCATTTTCAAATACAAGTTCTAGGCATGATTGGGATTTTACACCTTCCTTTATGGGAGAGTGCAAACTCTCATAATCTAAATCAAAAAAACCTTGTGTTTTATTTGATCAACTTGGTTCTACAACATTACCCCATGATAGAAATGGGGGCTATTTAACTCTTATCCCTTATGAGGGGACAATGCATAACTTTAAAAAGGATTTGTGTTCCCATGAAGCAATCTGGCATACCATATTCTTTCAAGAAAGATCTAGGTCTATCTACTTTATCTCTATTTTCATCTAGATCCTTATCATTTAGTATGTGTATGAAATTTTTCACAAATAAAGGAATATCTTCTACTCTTGATTAGGAGAGATCTTGTTGAGAATCCTCCAATATCGTTTTATATCCCTCCCTCTAAGAACATAGAATAAATTACACCACAAGAGTTCATTTTGTACATATCATAGAGTTCAAGGTCATTCTACTAATGAATGTATGGTTTTGAATAAAAAAACTAAACATTTGAAGGAGTGTAGTTCTATTCCTTGTGGTGAAGCACCTAATTCCTCTAACTGATACCTAGTTCCATTCTATTTGTCTCATCCTTGTCCTGCACTATGTGGGGGCAAGGGGTTAAGTAGCCCTGTCCTCATATGTCACTTGTCATTGTCTCTTCTAGCTAGTTGACCACCTTTCATTAACATATAATAGCAAGCTTGGGATGTAGATGGCATCCCTTAAGTTGGTGTGCATGTGACATCTTACCTTTTCCATGATGTAGTTCAATTCAGAAACATATGACTTGGAATAGGGCTTTTTGAATAACATGTCATGTTTTCTTCTACTTTAAAGCAATTTCTCACAGAAATGGTGTTAGCAACTACTTTAAAGTGGAGGAATACATCAAAACTCATGTTTCATTGTGTGATACCTTTATTCTTGTGATGTTTCCTTTTCTTGGTGTCATTGGGTTTGATTTCCTCTGAGAGTGTGATATATCTTTGACTTTTCCTCTCTTGAAGACATTAGGCACGATGTTCCCTAAAAAGAGACCTTGCACGAACTTAGAAAAATCCCTTTGAACATTCCTTACACTATTTTTCATTTACAACAATCATTATATCACTACCTTGCATAACACATTTTGCATGCCTGTGGAGCCATCTTGTTTTTTCATGAGTACCGAGCATACAAAGTTTTGCTTGCCTCATGAAGCTTGAAATTCATTTTTGTTCATTAGCTCCAAGCATATGAATTTTTTCTTATCTAATAAAGCTTGAATATCATTATTGCGTGGTTCCTTATCAAATTTATTAGGAGGTATAGCTTTGGTCTAGTTGTATGGGAGCCAAACAAAGGCATGAATTCCCTTAACACTTGCATACGTGGGCACATACCATTTGTGTTTCTAACCCTTTCGAATACTCACCCCATGGATGACCTAAATTTTTACAGCCTCAAAGTGAGTGTATTATGGATACCCACCCAACAGATGACCTGAAGTTTCAGAGTGAGAACATTTTTGTCAAAGTTGGATCCACCCATCTTATTCTTTTATTTCTTCTTTATATCTTTGGCATTGCATTTTTGTATATCTTATTTTTCTGCATATTATACACCTTGTGCATGTCCCTTTGTGCTCATTTTTTTTTATGAAGGATCTCATATTATTGGGGCTTGGCCACCTCCTATGATCTTTTTCATCCTTTCACTAAAGTGGGGGCTAAATGTGGTAATGAAAAAATTATCCCTTCTACTTTTCCTTGCTTGTTTGGGCCCTCCTTGTGAACTAGGCTTAATGGTTCCTTGATTTAGTGTTTTAGTCTATTTGACACATTCACATTAGGTGTTAGGCCCTTGTGAACTAATGAATATAAATTGTACCTTGCTTAAGTGTTGTGAAGTGTTGTGACACACTTTCACACTTTTCTAAGGTTTTATTGATTAATTACACTTAATAAACCACTTTTTAACCTTAATCCTACCATATCTAAAGTGTTGTAACACACTTTCACACTTTTATAGGATTTTCATTAATAATTGGGATTTATTATGCTTTAATTTTCCTTAAATATTATCCATAAGCCTTAATTAATGCATGTTTTTCAAGATAATCCCAACAGTAACAATCACCCAATCATAATTTAGGTGTTTCAAGCTTGTGTGGCCTAGATTTAGTGATCTGGGACACATTTACCACCTTGGGAAAATGAGTCCCACCTAGATTCTTGGGTCCCAAACCTAATTTCACACCTTCCCAAGCATTCTTGAATTTTTGTCCCATGCATTATGTCTAGTTGGACTCATTCGCCACCTTGGGTGAATGAGTCTTGTTTAGCTCAAATTTAAAATTAATTCAAATTATTGGTGGGATTTTATCCTCCTAGATCTGATGTTGGCTTGTAGTGTTGTAATTTAGGGAATTCTTGCATAATTAAGTATAAATACAAGATTTTTTCACTCATTTTCACCCCAAGCATTCAAGTGTTCATCCTCCTAGCAAGTTTGTGTTTACAAGAGCATTTAAGAGTCTTCAAGAGTAGATTATCAAGCATTTTAGAGCAACATTCAAGAATCAATCATCATGTCGAAGATTTCATGCATCATGTTTGTTATTGTGCTAACAATTGTGATGTAGGTTTTTGTGATTCAAGCAAGTGTTTCATTGAAAATCAACATCATTCAAGCACGAATGAAGATCTACACCCAATTGCAACCATCTTAAGCATATTTGAAGGACTTTACTACAAGGGTTTCATGAGTTGCAACATTGTTATTTGTTCATTCATCACTTTCCATTCCTATTTGATTTCATTTAATGGATTGATTTCCAAAATGGGGTTTGACCAAGGAAAACACCTTTATACTAACCCCCAAAAAATTTCCCTCCTTTGAGTTTTATTTGTAGGTTTAGGTTGTAGATTTCCTAAGGAGAAGGATTGGAGAAAAATTGTCAATGTTTCCATCAAGCATTGGAGATACTTGGAGATCACCTACATGTTGCAAATTTGTGTTTCAAATCCAAAAATCAATGAGGAAGGATAGAGAAGACTGTGAAAAATAGATTCAAGTTTTGCATCCTCGAAAAGGCGGAAGTGGATTGATTTGCCACAAGTGGAGAATGAGTCCCACTATAGGTGTTTGATAGAGATCTTTGCAGATTTAGATACCCTTTGTTTGATAGAGATCTTTGCAGATTTAGATACCCTTTTTCCAAAAATTCCCTCCTATGGAAAAATCCATAATTGGGATTGATTCACCTAGAATGGAAAATGAGTCCCACTAGGTCAAAAAGTCAACATTTCTAGATTTTCAGGACTCTTTCCAATCATCTTCAAGATTTCAAGTGCACACATTCTAGTTTGCATCTTTCTATTTTTTTAATTTACATTTCTAGGTTATTTAATTCAAGTTTGCATCATATTAGGGTTTTGCATTTTATCTTGCATTTCATTCTCTTTTCCAAGTCTAAACTAGGTGTTGAATCGCTCATTAGTTTATATTCAACCCCTTGGATAGCGCTATAGCAATATCTCATTCTCTTTTGCATTGAGATCTCTAGGGTTATCCTTGAGTGAAACAAAGGAGAAGGAAGGTGGGTTATTCTATGTCCTAAACCATATGCAGCAATCCTCTCCCACTTTTCCCATTTTTTAAGTGCATATCATAGAGTTCATGGTCATTCTACTAATGAATGTCAGGATTTGGCTACCAAAATTCAATATCTTAAGTAATGTGGTGCTTTCCCTTGTGTTGAATACCTATTTCATCTAATTAATATTGATTTAAATCCTATCTTGTTGCTCATCACTATGTGGCATTAGTAGCTCTATGTGTCTTGCTCATTGCCATTCATGGTGGTATAATATTAGGTACAATCATATCTCTCTTGACAGCAACATGATAGTTCTTGGTGATTCTCTTTGCCCCTATGATTAGGGGGCAAGGTTAACTAGTTTTTCAAGGTGTGCATTCTTTTCAAGGATCACCTCTTCCTATTATTCTACTTAAAATAACAACATAGCATGTATCTTGAAATTTTAAGTTGGGGGTATATTTTCCCCCATCCATTATTTGCATGTTCCCTTCCTAGTGATGATATTATATACCTCATAGGAAGTGTGAATTCTTTTATTCAAAGTGTGATCTTCTAAATTCATGTGATGTTTTTTCTTCTTGGTGACATTGGGTTTTATTTCCTTCAAAAGCGTGACCTTTTTTAGTGTATTATATTTTGCTTAGTGGTAATGCTATGGATTGCATTATCTTTGTGGTGAATCTTTTATATTCAACTAGTAATCTATTGGAGACGTTAGGAATGATGTTCCCTATGAGGAGACCTTACAGAAAATAAATAAAATCCATTTGAACATGTTTATTTTTATTTTTTTAATAAGTTCTTAGCATAATACAACTTGTTAACCATATGAAGCTTGAAGTTCATATTTTTGTGGTGCCTTATTGAGGTTATTAGACGTGTATCTTTCATATGGTAAGTATGACGAGAGCCTGTAGATCTAGCATGACTTTCTCATTGTATGGTGAGAACCTATAGACATGGCATGACTTTCTCACTTAGGCAGTTTTGGGGGCTCACCTAGTGGACATCCCAACGTTCCATTAGCTTGGAGCGAGTGTGCATTTTTTTTTGCATAGTGGACATCACATTCCACTTGTGAACATTTTTAGAAAAATAGTTGAGACGTGTTCCACATCATGTTGGATAGTCAAGGCTCGATCTTCCTTTTTTGTTTTTACTGTTCTTTTTAGATTTTAATGTTGTTTGATTCAGTAATCTTGTAGTTGTTGCATGCATATGTTTTGAATGTCTAATTTAGTTGAATTTTCACTTGAGCTCATCCTCTCACTTAATTGAGGGATAAATGTACTGATGGAAAATTTATCCCTTTACATTTTCTCACTTGTTTGGGTCCTCCTAGTTAATTCAGACTAAAATGTGCTGTAATTTAGTGTTGTAAAACGTATTTTTTTACACCCTCACACTTATTTAGGGACCCCTTAAGGTTAA
Source organism: Sequoia sempervirens (assembly GCA_007258455.2). Taxonomy (NCBI): domain Eukaryota; kingdom Viridiplantae; phylum Streptophyta; class Pinopsida; order Cupressales; family Cupressaceae; genus Sequoia; species Sequoia sempervirens. Next base: position 523 of record VDFB02116539.1, on the reverse strand, counting down.
GTGCACCAAGCTATGACACAAAAGTGGCTCTTAATATGCCACTTTTTTTTAAATCAACAAAATTTGATGTGCATGAGAAAATGAAGATAGTTACACTCAAAATTTGAAGACATAGCAAGAACAAAGAGTTTCAGTGCTTCGATTCTAGTTTCCAAGCCACTAATTATTTTTTAAAATAATGAATATTAATAGTTTCAAAAAGGGGGGGCCAAAATAGGTCCCATTTCTATCAAAAAAATTAGCATAGCATCTAAGCTTCTCCCCCTTTTTTATTACATTTCTCTTAGAATTTAAAAAATATGAATAGTGAGAAATTAGATAACACCATTTATTTTATCCTCATTCTTTTGGCTAAATTTTTTAATGAATATATAATATTTTATGAATTTTGGAAGTGGACACATCCTGAAAAGATGAAATTTCAGCGTGCTCCCCTCTAATTGTTTTTGAAACTAATCAAAAATTGATTTTTTTTCATCATGTGTAGAATGGAGTCTAGTTTAAAATATGGTAATTTGTTTCA